>CM037832.1:8791574-9068675 GCA_021234535.1 Stichopus chloronotus | reverse complement strand
CACTACTGAACACCCTCATACTAACAATGCAATCTGTCCCTGCTTCTTAGTCTTAAAACAACTTGCAAACCAGAATTTACAATTTGAGCCCTGGAGGCCTTTTATGATGTTCAACATTCACTATAACAAAAACGGACTAAAGTCACATTCTGATGTGATTTGTCAGCAGAAATGCAATTTATCCAAAAATTACTACCATTGTGCATTCAATATCAACCCCGAACAGCTCAAGTAACCCTTCAACCGAATGAAGTCAATATGATACAGCTTTCCATCATACAAGATTTTTCTAACTCCATATTTTTTTAGATACCATGGTCAAAATGATTTGCCATCTCCCCTTCCTATAAAAAGCAAGACACAATGATTGAGGTATCACAATAAACTGCCAATTTCCATTACTTGTGACGATTTGTGCACAGGTTGTACAAGGCTCAAAACATTGGGTGGGTTGAATTATTTTTTTTTGGTTTTTGATACCAGTTTTGTTTTGTCTGTCTGCTTGTTTTGTTATTAGGATTGCTCTGTTTGATTGTCACTGTTGATCCATCACCCAGTTTAATTTGTGATGATTCTATCCCTCTGAACATGGTACAGTATATCAAGGTTGATTTCTTAGTGTCATTGTATCTACCATGTGAATATCCTGTAAATATCAGAGTCCTTTAAACCTACATCATCTTGCTGTGTTTCAATACTATACACCCTTCAGAGTATCATCACTTTATTTTCACTCTGATGTGTGACAATTTTTCTGAGTTAATTTCTCCTAAAGTATCCTCGGGACATCCTTCTGTCAACATATCCAAACTTTCAACATTAATTCTCAATATGTGCAACAAAATTCAAGTGCATGAATAATGTGACAAGCGATCATTCTGGTTGGAATATGATAATTATTTAGTAGTAACATGATTGGTTGTTTACATTTAAGATAATACCTCAGCAAAGTACTAACCCTCTCCTAAAATCTATCCAAGCAACATACTTTGGTTCTAATCAGCTCACACTTTAAGTCAATCTGTTTTATGTATTGTCATGCATTCTTGCAGTTTAGCATGGTAAGCTGTTTAGAGCAACATCTTGATGTTGTTTACACACACTGACAAATTTACGAGCATCCAATAGTCCTGAAACGGTCACAGGACAAACCTTGACCTCCTGTGAGCAAAATACCAAGGTTACACAATATCTATAGCAGGTGTCACTGTCAATTTGTTGTGATCAGTACTTGGATGATTAAAGTTATTGTGCACTGTTAGAAGTGACATCATCTGCCAGTGTTGCCTCCTTGCAAATAGTGCAAATGGCTGGAGAGTTTCTACAAAGGTAGGCAATGAATTGTTTTATGCATGAAATGAGCAGTACCTGGAACAATAGTGACATTAATTTTTGCTCAAACAAGGAAGCCATGACAAATAAATGACAAATATACCAAAAGGTTTAGTGATTCCTTGCCTTAGTTATACTATAACAAACATGAATTACCAACATGAAAAGTATGAGATCAATTACAGTTTATTCTTCTTGAAACATCATGGTAACAAGCTTTTGACTCAGAATGACCTTTCACCTTCTCTAGAGAGAAGAGACGCCCAAATTGATGGAAATCATCTATTCAATATGGGCAATGCACATCCTAAGTATAAAATCCCTCGCAGTCGCTCTCCTTGACTTATATAAAGTGTTTGCAAGATCTTGACTTGTGGTGATGACAAATGACCTTTGATCTCCATCAAAAACAATAGGAAATATCTACTCAGTATTGTCAAACTAGAATGAAGTCAGTCATGTTTATCCTTCTTCAGATATCATGTCTACAAGGTTTTCACAGTGTGAGGCCTGGTAACCTCAAATGACCTTTGACCTCCACCAAAGACAATAAGGATCATCTACTTAGTATGGCCAATCCGCACATCAAGTATGAGATCAGTCAAGGTTACCCTTCTGAAGATATTGTGTTTAAAGGTTTTCACAATTTGACCTCTGTTGACCTCAAACGACCTTTGACCTCCACCTCCATCTACTTAGTATGGCCAACCAACACACCAAGTATCAGATCAGTCAAAGTTTCCCTTTTGAGATAATGTGTTTCCAAAAAGAAAAACATAAAAAACATAAAAGAAAAACATTCAATTCTTTCACCCACTCCCAATCATACCAGACACACAATATGCTAGATATGTCCACCTGCATACTTCTACTTCGTCAACAGTACACCACTGATGAAAATTCACGAATGGGATCACTTACCATCGACTGTTACGAAGAATGTGCAAGTAGTAGTCAAAAGACCACTATCAGTACAAGAGCATGTGACTTCATTAACACCAGTTCCCTGGAAGAAAAATCCAGAAACTGGTTGACAGACTGAATTTGGTAGGACGATTACACCATCTTGTGGATCAGTGCACGTCGGTGCATTCCAGGTGGCAACACCTCCAATGTTACCGGTAAATGAAGTAACACTGAATGACTCAGGGCATGCTATTACTGGAGGATCGTTGAAATCTAACAAGAAAAGATGTCAAATGCAAAGGTTTACATCAAATTATCTATAAATCTGATCAAAGGATAATTTACTTTTAAAAGACATGAGTTGAAGGCCTGTCCATGATACTACCAATAAATTATATCAGATTTACAATGACCTTTAAATGATATCTTCGTAGTTTCACACAACCATCAAACAGTACCTGTTATAATGACGTTAAATGTACACTGCGATGAAAGTTGACCACTGTCACTACAGGTACAAGTAACTGTGTTTGGACCAAGGCCAGAGAAAAAGTTTCCAGACACAGGATTGCAGGCTTGTGGTGTCAAGACGATGTCACCGTCTTCCACGTCTACACAGGTAGGGACATTCCAGTCGACGACATTCCCATCAATGATTGACAGTGAAACTTCTGATACATCGGCAGGGCAGCTGATCTGAGGGGGATTATTCTCTCCTGAGAATAGAAATCAAATACAAATTGTGAATCAAACACAAACTGACAGCAGGGAAACCAGTGAGATGTACTTCCAAGCACTGATTAAAAATTCATGTGAAACTTAACACCTATAGAGAGTAAAGGACTATTCTGAATTTATATGCATATTTATATTCATATATATAAACAACTTAACGAGTTGTTCTACAGAGGCTTCAAGAAGTTACTGAAAGAGATTTTAATTTCTTTGTATAGTGACATTAACATTGCACATTTACATTTGAACATCTTTCAGGAGGAGGAACCTCACATCTGCCTTACCCACTAGATTGATGGCAACTTGACAAATAGAAGGATTTTGTGATGCATCTGTAAAAGTAAAAGTCACGATTGTGGTCCCAGGAAAGTATACGTTTCCAACATTTCCATCGTCCCTTGATATATCAACTGATACTGCCTGTCCAGAGTTATCAGTTGCAGTAGGAGCCTGGAATACAACCTCTAGACTGGTCTGACCAATTGGTATGATGTCAAATATTGGATCTGGACAATTTGCTACTACAGGAGGGGTTACATCTGTGGAAAACAAAGCAAACACTAATGTAAAAGAGGAAATACTGGTGAATCAAATGGACTATAGTGAACATGTAAAGCTTTTAACCAGTTAACAAATGAAATCAACTACTTTGGAATTAATTATACTCATGAGAGGCATTAACAGGATTTAATAACCACGAGGTGTTACAAACATATCCTAATTACTCAGTGACAGCAACCTGAAACAGGACTTGTAAAACTCCTTACCAGTCACAATTACAGAAAAGATACAGGGTTGTGCAACATTTCCTGCAGCATCTTCAGCTGTTGCCACAACAGTGGTGGTTCCAATCACAAACAAAGATCCAGAAGCAATGCTGTAAACAATGTTAGGGGTTTCCCCAGAGTTGTCAGTAGCAATCAGCACAGGTAGGGTAACAACTGCACCATTACTGGCAGGGTTAGAATCCACAACCACGGTCGGAGGTGGGTTACAGTTCTGAAAGACTGGTGGTTCTGTATCAGCAGTAGCTGTTGGAGAGAAAACATTAAAATTTACGATAGAGATAAGCATCTGTGTGCATGTTCACCTCATTGTGACATTTGTCACCCAACATGACTTAGTTAAGTTGACTCCAGTCAGAAAAACTGAATACCTCAATCAAAGGGAATTTTGTTACGATGATTTATCTAAACACCAAAAGGTGCTGTGTTGAGACTAATAATTACTAATAAAAACAGTTGTATTTCAAGCAATACTCACAAACGTATGAGATAAACTTCAGAAAATTTAAGTGCAAACATTTCTTCAACACTTAATTGTCACTTCTATGATCTGCCGACTAAAATATCAATACATTTCATGCCATGCTATTTTGCTACTAGTTACTAACTTGATATTAATGATCGACTCACATATGAAGGTTAATTGACAGGCACAAGACACCATTAAACTACAGCACTTTCAGTGAGGAATGTATTATAACATAAGTGAATGTCATCTCTTACACTAAAGGTTCTGTCTTGATGGAATTCTATTATGGAATGCCAAAAGGGCAAAACAAATCAGTGGCGGCATGATTTCAAGTGGTAGCGGCGTGCAATGAAGTGGTAGCAATGTGAAACGACATGGTAGCGATGAAAAACAAAGCAGTAGAAAGGTAGAATGAAGTAGCAGCAACGTAACACGAAGTATTAGCCATGTAAAATGAAGTAGTAGCAGTGTGACTTGCAATGGTAGTGGTGTTTTGAAACAGTCGCCATGTAAAATGAAGCGGTAGAGACATGCTGTCAATTGGAGCTTTTCCAAAATCTTAGAGGTGTTTTCTGGAATTGAAATATTTATCAGCATGTTGTTTATCTTCTGCCTAACTTGATTACAACTTATGGGGGCCCAGGCAAATTGATCTAACATACAGACCTTAAGCCCTAGGCCTAGATTAAAGGGAAATAGGGCGCTTAGAATAACACATCACGTACAAAGACTTTAGCTTTAATCGTTTTCAAAAATTTAGTCTTATCAATAAACATCTGCAAAAGCTTTACCTTCTCAAAACATTATGCACATGATGAGTAATGTAAGATACAACATTTGAATTTTGAAAAGTTTGGGTGAACAAATTATTGTTGAGCAACAAATAGCTGAATTTTTACCTGTGAAAAACTTATTTCTTGAAAACAAGACTACTGTCCTTCCTCATTTTGAAAAGTTTACCATTCTATGGCCACAAACATGTTTTTTAAAAAATATGGTTGTTTTCTGCAAAGTGAACACCTAACTTCCCTTTCAGCAGAGCCAACCAATATTTCATTTCAACTGAGATTGAGAATCGCTTTGTTCTTAATTGATGGATCACCTTTCGTCGAAAAGCAGTATTGCTACAGCATAGACATACAGAGGCCTGGTAAGTAAAAAAGTCCTACACATGGTTTTTTAATAGCATGAGAGATACTTTCTTTTTAGCTGTAATTTTAGACACAGGCATAAGTTAGGTCCTATTGGGGTTTAGCCTTAAGTTTATACTCACGTACACTACAAATGAAATTATAGCTCTAGGCCTAATTAGGCAAAGGTTTAATTGTACATTTAGTGTTACTTACAAGTATCTCAATCTTGGCTACTTAGCACACAACGAACAACTTTTGTGAAGTGGGTCACAGGTTGAAATCATGCTACCAACCAATATTCCATGGCTGCTGTTGCAAATCACCCCATTAATACTTCAAATCACGCTACCATTTGAAATCATGCTTCTGTAACTTCATTTTACATCGCTGTTTAATTTTAAAGCACTACTACTTCATTTCACATGGTGACTATTTTACTTTATCTGTGTCCTAACTGACTCAGCATGCCAATTGTGAAATATTAACTTCATTGCTGCTAACTAAAATGACTCAGCACGTCATTTTGAAATATTAAGTTTATTGCTGCTAACTAAAATGACTCAGCAAGTCATTTTGAAATATTAAGTTTATTGCTGCTATCTTTACCTGTAACTAATACTATAAAGGAACATTCCATATTGTTTCCAGATTGATCACTGAAGGTATATGTAACTGTAGTTGGTGTATTGATAGGGAAGACATCTCCCACTGGTCTGCCATCTACATTAACATTAACAGCTTGTCCAGAGTTATCAGCAGCTGTAGGTTCAGTCCACGTGACAACGGCGCTGGTTGCTCCCAGTGGAGCAGTGGCAGTGACTGCACCTGGGCCTGGACAGTCAGTGATAGTTGGAGGAGTCACATCTGTTGAAGTGTAAATCCGTAAATTGGAATAAATTAAGTTTGCTTTCATATGTTCATTACCAATTTTGTAACAAACTTTAAGAATAGCCAGTATGTGTAACCAATACTTCAGCAACAATGTAGAAAATCTAATACCTATTGTATGTGAGTCACAGAAGTGCAATACAACTTCTACAGGCAATTGAACATGTACAAAGGGTGACATTTGGTTCAACAGACTGGTAAAACACACAATGATCTATTGTGAAGATTGATAACTTAGTTATCTTACAGAAACAGAATCTCATATTACAGAAATGGTATGTAACTGAGTATCTCACCATTAACAATAACATTAAAAATACATGAGTCGGAATTGCCATTGGCATCAATTGCGGTAACTTGCACAGCCGTTACTCCGATTCCAAATTCACTACCAGATGCCACTGATGAAGTAACAGTTGCACCAGTTGGTGAGTTATCTGTGGCGATTATATCTGGCCAGGATACCACCTGTGTGTTACCATCTGCTGGAGCATTTACTACAATATTAGTGGGACAATTCTGAATTACTGGTGGTACATCATCAAATTCTGAAATAAAAAAGCAGAAATCAAGCGCAATAAAAACATTTGGTGTGTCAAGATCTTATTAATGTCTTAAAGAGTACAAAAACTTATGCCTATCATCAGTCACTTACTCTAGAGGGAACATTCATAACTATAGATTTATTCCTAAATCTCAAAAGCATCCAGCAAATTTTTCTTCCCAGGATGCCTGCAGGAAGGTTCAAAAATTATTTATCATCTGTGAATGATAAATTGTGCGTGGGAATTTTTTTCGTTGAATAATCTCAACAGGTAGGTGTAACCTGCAACGTCCGTGACCTCACCAAAGAATGCATATCTTTGAAGTTTTAATTGAATAAATTACAGTCTTTGTGGGAATCACAAGTTAACTGGGCATGTCCCTAATTTACATGCTCACACAATCTCAACACGAATACAAGTCCTTTTGCTTCACTGTGCCACTTGTGGGACGCAGACCCTATTTACTTGCAGTGACGTCGATATATGCTAATGTGTGTGCATAGTTGGTCTAATTCAAATATGCGTAGTGGCACTGACAGCATATAAATGAATCCGACATCCTTGCTAGCTGCAGGTACTTGGACAGGGCGGCCTACTGTGTTTACCTTGAAACATTCTACAAGGCAGAGTAAAATGAAGTGTGTGACCTATGTAGCATAGAGTTCTGCTCAAGGATTGATGCTTTCACAGTTTGTTATTAGATTCAGCACAGTCACATAAACATCAGTCTGTAGATCTTTATTGAGGGAAAACAACAACACCATACTAAATGCAACACTGCAGGAAATGCTGCAATGTGTATGGACTGATTGTTTAGGTGTAGAGAAACACTCCCTGCAGTAAATGTAGGGAAATTTATGCCTGTAACTATCAGTACAGAATTCACCACCACAGCTACGACAACACTCAACCCTCCTTCCTGTAATGATCTAGGGCATATACACTGTGAACACTGTATGACAAATGCAAAGATAGCTGTATCTCTTTACAGCTGTAAAAACTTTAGCGAGCAGGGTTTACAATACGAAAACTCAAAACTCTTGTTTTCACAATAAGAGCAATTTTACATTCACAATGACAAGCAGTTGCTTCAGTTATTGACTTTCATGACCGCAAAAAGGCTTCTTGTACCACTGTAATACATTGACCCAAAAAATAGATATCTTTTCCCAATACCGTTCTCTTACGATTAAACTGTGAACAAGATACTTACGATTAAACATCCATTGACTCTAGATAATCTTCCATTTCCATTAAGAACAAAGGAAATGTCAACTTTATTCCTCTGTGGGAGATCAATCATCATATAAGAAGTTTTGTCACTCACACTTCCACAGATATTGTGTTTTCAAAACTACCATGGACCCAAATCCAAATTTGAGTGTATTCAGGCACAAGAGTCAAGCTTTGTACTACTCAGCACTAACATGTGATATGCCAGATATGTGCTTTCCACAAATTGTCACCAGTTTACTGTCAGTGGATACTTACGAATGAGAATTCCTGGGATAACTTACCAGCGACTGTTACGAAAAATGTGCAAGTGGTAGTCAAAAGACCACTATCAGTACAAGAGCATGTGACTTCATTAACACCAGTTCCCTGGAAGAAAAATCCAGAAACTGGTTGACAGACTGAATTTGGTAGGACGATTACACCATCTTGTGGATCAGTGCACGTCGGTGCATTCCAGGTGGCAACACCTCCAATGTTACCGGCAAATGAAGTAACACTGAATGACTCAGGGCATGCTATTACTGGAGGATCGTTGAAATCTAACAAGAAAAGATGTCAAATGCAAAGGTTTACATCAAATTATCTATAAATCTGATCAAAGGATAATTTACTTTTAAAAGACATGAGTTGAAGGCCTGTCCATGATACTACCAATAAATTATATCAGATTTACAATGACCTTAAATGATACCTTCTTAGTTTCACACAACCATCAAACAGTACCTGTTATAATGACGTTAAATGTACACTGTGATGAAAGCTGACCACTGTCACTACAGGTACAAGTAACTGTGTTTGTCCCAAGGCCAGAGAAAAAGTCTCCAGACACAGGATTGCAGGCTTGTGGTGTCAAGACGATGTCACCGTCTTCCACATCTACGCAGGTAGGGACATTCCAGTCGACGACATTCCCATCAATGATTGACAGTGAAACTTCTGATACATCGGCAGGGCAACTGATCTGAGGCGGATTATTCTCTCCTGAGAATAGAAATCAAATACAAATTGTTAATCAAGTTACTTGGATTTGCAACAGAGGTCCTGGCTATTCATGCACAGCACAGTCCCATCAATTTAATGAATTAGTTGGCAAGACAACCTCTGGTGTGATATGATTAGATGCTCTCAAAAATAATTATCATAAAATTAGAATAAATTGTAACTGTAGTACAGTCAAAATTGGTCACCTACATGTCTGAGGTACTTTTTAAGCAATCACATAGACACAGCTGAAAGGTTCATTTTGAATGTCTTCGAAAATTATCAGTAACAGTCCTTACGAAAATAATGAATCAGTTGGGCATAACCAAAATTTACATTAGGTATTCTGCTAATGCTACTGTAGCATGCAGTAGCCGCCACTGAAATTTATGTGAAAGTACACACATACATATGAAACTGCCGATTTTAAATCCTGGATACAACTAACATTTCTTTGTAAACCTCTTGATGTTGATGTACATTTCATACCCTGATTTCTAGGGAGGTTGAGCAGAGAATATCTTGTGAAACATGTCGTTTAATTGTCTTTCTTGCCACGTTAGTGCATATACTGTTGTGCCTTTTGTACCTTTCAACATTCAAGCTTACAGTTTTACTGACCTACCAGGATTCTCCAGATGGGATTCCTTACCGTAGTTTCCACTTTACAGTTATGATGCAATGCTAGATAAATCACATGAAGTATGCCCAAATAACCAAAATTCATTCGTGAGCTACAATGAGTGACTTTCACAAACTCTTCCCAACGGTTATAACTATTGGGAGGTAGTTTTGCCAACATGCACTTGCATCTTGCTGACAGACAGGCAACACTTGGACTAGCATGTGTGTATACTGTAAGAGCATTCTATTCGATCAGATGATGTGGATTGCTAACAGATCATGAATAATCACTAGAAACAACAGAAAAATCCTCTTCCCCACGAAGATTTCCTGCTCCTCCCAAAAACTAACGCCTCCCTTACATGAAAAAGACAAAACTGGGGTAGGTTCAAATATCCACCCGGGTTTGTTTGGATCCTCAACGGTAGAGTATCCGATGGCCAGTGATGATTTACTCTAAACCCAAGTTCAAGCGAGATAGCTTTGGCAATTGATTTAAATGTGTTTGCAATCAAACGGTGGTAGGTCACTTTTATCAGGTGTGACACATGTATGAGGGGAATGGTTGGTCAATTTAATCATGTGTGTCACATGGACTAGACCAAGAGGAACTGCTTGCAGCAATGAATATACCTTGGAGTAATTATTAATGCAATGTTCCATAATGTTCAATAAATTGCAAGAGGATGGTCTGACCATCACAAAATAACGCTGAAGTGATTCATTTCAGGATGTCAATTTCTCCAACTGCCTCCCAAATCAGCCAATCATTTAAAATAACTGAAAATGACCACCTGTAAAGTTAAGCGGGCTCGAGCTGCTCTCGCAAAGATGCTCAGTAACTAAAATTGTAAGTGTTTGAACCTGTGAGGATAATGACGACTTCACAAATAGCTTCATTTTGTGATCCATCAGTGAAGGTATATGTGACGATGGTCTGGCCGGCGGGAAATTGATCTCCGATGTTCCCCCCAGTCTGTGTCACCGTCACTTCCTGACCGGAGTTATCTGTAGCAGTGGGGGGGCTCCACGTGACCTGTAGGGTGGTCGCTCCGAGGGGTATGACATTCACGATAGGATCGGGGCAATTACTGACAGTGGGTGGAGTAATATCTGATGTGACACAAAGAAATAAAGGTTAACGACACTAAGTACACTGAATACAATTCACAATATTAACAAACATAAAGGTATAAGTTTGTTCACTCTTACAAGGTTCTCCGTCACTAAGGCTGTCTCGGAGGAGTACGATAGAATTAAATTCCGTCTGTACAAGCACAGTTTTTATTCATGAGACACTCTGCCGGCTGTAAAGTTCCTCAATTTTTTTCAGATTTAAAGGTAGAATCTTTGCGTTATCATTCTACTTATCATAACTTCAAGGTCCCACATGATTACTGTTGAAGGAAAAGTTGACCTGCTTCAGAAGCAGCACTCTATCAAATTTCTTTTCAATTTTAAGCATATGGTTCTTCTGTGCAGAGGTCACACCATTTTCAACAAAAGAATGCTGAGATACACAAATCTGTCGATTACAATAGACGACAAAGATGATCTCTTTAATTAGAAATTTCATTTCAAATTAGGTTATGATTTCACATTTACAAGATCCAACTTCAGACATTGCTTCTCAGAACAGACAGCAGCTGGTCAGGCTATCCATGTCAGTTACTGTATTAAGTTTTTTTCTTTTTTTTCTCTTGTTCACCGTGAGTCTGTGACATACTGCTTGCACAATCAGCATGCATCACCAGTGATATGTGCACATAATAAATATTGTTATGATAACACTATCCTCTTACTCAAACAGAACTTTTATACCCACTCTACAAATATTGCATTGCTGCTCAAACTTTCAAAACCCTTTGTTCATTTTCAAACTTATTTATTGTTCTCATTACAAAACAAAAATGCCTCACTTAGACTTGCCTATATATTTATCATTTACATGTGAGTATCCCTTTGTTCCACTCACTAAAATTCATTATCCCCTTAAATCTTATTCACAGCCATTTGCATCTTATTCAGAGACAATGTCCCTATGTATCTCACCTTGTCCCTTCGTATCTACTTCAAACTTTGTTATCTCCATATATCTACTTCAAACGCCATCATTCATTTGCATCTAATTCAACCGCTTTTCTTCAGACTGGCATCTTACCCAGAAATAATGACCCTTTCATATCTTACAGGAGATCTGACTAGGCCTTTGAATTTATCTTTCCCTTTGAAAAATTACAGCTGATTTTATCTCTTCATACTCTTGTTCATTGAATGTTGCCGTAAATTGGCATATGCCTTCACAAATCGGAACACTGTCTAGCATTCAGTGAAAGAGGTCAACAGTAGCTACTCACCATTTACAGTCACAGTGAAAACACAAACTGCAGTATTGGATGCTCCATCGGCGGCAGTCACCACCACGGTAGTGTCTCCGATAGCAAACAGTGAGCCAGATGCAATAGAGCTTTGAACAGTTGGAGCTTGTCCGGAATTGTCTGTTGCAACTATGACAGGCCATTCTACAGTAACACCATTGCTAGTAGGAAGTGAAGTTGCAGTGATGTCACTGGGGCAATTAATGAAAACTGGATCCAAGTTATCTCCCTCAGCTGACAAGACAAATTAGGAAACACATGCCGAAAAATACAAAGCTTTATTTTTAACTTAACAAGTCTTCTAAAGCACACATACTCATTTTGCAATTCTAGCTGAACCAACAAAAAGTTTTGGGGAAAGTACATATGAGAATAACCTGGTTAGGTTAAAATTTGATATATACTGAAAGGTATATCTCTAACAGTTAAACAATGAGCACTAAATGTATTCAAATTTGGTTGCTTTGTACTGGTCCTTTGCACTGAAAAAATTTGATAAAAATGTATTTGTCTGTAGGTGAAAACAAGAGAAAAAGGCAAGGTCAATACAAAAGGGGGATTTAAAATTTTACATATCACAACACAACACATGTCTTATTGTTGTACGTTGAACCACACTGAGGAACAAAAATGGAAATGCCTAACAACTGAGAGTAGCTTGTACTGAAAGGATCAAATCAGTAGATATAAGCTGACTTCAAACTTAAAATAAATGTACCATGTCTCATCCACATTAAAGTTTTAGGCTCTAACACATCATAAAGCCATAAGACCATTAATTTCTTATGCTCTACTATACCATAAAGCCTAAGAAACAATGAAAGACATTATGAAACAAAAAAATGATGTCAGCATACCTACAACAATAACCAAGAAAGTGCAAACAGCATTATTGCCAGAAGCATCAGAAAAAGTGTAAGTGATCTCATTTTCTCCTAAAGGAAACAGTGAACCAGGAGTTCCACCTGTTTGGTCGATCAGAGTCGCTTGTCCAGAATTATCTGTAGCTGTTGGTGCTACAAAATCGACAACTGTTTGAGACTGGCCAATAGGCACCGCGACTACCACAGGATCATTCTCTCTGCAATTTACGATGACTGGTGGTGTAACATCTGCAAATCAAAAGAAAAACATACCGTAAATAGACTGACATAATATTTACCATGAGCAGCAAAGGATCGAGTCATTGACTATCTAGAATAATCTGCCATTTTGTATATCACACTAGATTATGGTCTGTCAAATTTCAGCTTGTAAAATATAAAAAGCAACTTTTTGAATAATAAAATTAAAAGTTGTCAATATTAGTCTGAACAGCTCTGATACACTGTTTTGTAGAGTCACATATGATGACATGATATTACTGTCAATGGAGAAATCACACCACGATCATTTGATTACGTCAGGTTAGGGCGAAGCATTTGCAGCACTCATTTTAGATTTTGCAAAACAATAATTTTCTGTTTCTGTTCTGCTGCACGGTTTGACTTAAGAAAGAAATATGGAGACCACCTGCTGTAAATACATAATACAGTAATACAAGTAAAAGACAAGACGACTACAAATTGCAACAATACGAGAAATTTGTTGACACCTACTCTTTACAGACTGAAGCATTTTTCTTCGAAATATGGTAGTTACATGATTCTGTAAAGATCTCTCCCAGTTTTAATCACTATGCAACAAAATTGCTTTCGTGACGGGAGAAAGTTACAGCATGTTGATGATATAAATAGCTACTACATATGGGTTATACTACCTACAAGCCATGCATACATTCTTGTACTGTGAAATGTCTGTGGATTACGTTGCATGAACTATGTATAAATAGCATTACAGCTAGGAGTTAAGAGTCATAATTTAACAGTGAATCACTTCTCTTCCTTCATTCAGGACTTTAATTTGCAAAATGAAGAAAAAATGATAAGAAGGGAGTGACCGAGCTGAGTGGTGATAAGGGTATTCCCTTCTTGGATGAGGTGCCATGGGTATAGGGAGGTGTAAGCGTGCATTCAAAGTTGGCCCCTGTCAATGTGAACTTAAAATTCAATCCTTATCGTAACTTTACCCCAGACCGAGACCTGACAGGGTGACGTGATTATCGTGATTATCTATGAACGCGTTTGAGGTTGGTGTCATCCTAGATAACAGATTCCACATGCAGCATGAAAAAAAAAAAATGTAAACCTACAAATGGAATATGTTGTATCTTGCTTTGTGTACTCTTGAGTTTGATGACAAGTTGAGTATAATTCCATCTAAAGTTATGGTATCATGATGCATGATATGCTTTCAGGAAAATCAAACATCACTTTTATGACATGTTCAACTTCAATTTTGTCAAACTTGGTATAATAAAATTGGATTTTAGGCATAATTTGAGCAAAAGTTACTTTTTGCCACTTAAGGTAGACTTCTCCTGAGATCTGGAAAGTGATTTCAGGAGTGGATAGCAACAAACCAGCTGCTCGATGTCACACTTCGCACAGCAGACTAACAGCATGCAGCACTATGCTGTATCGTCTACACAGAACACATATATATATGTGTTAACTGTGAATACAAATACAGTAGGCCTACACAGGACGTTAGGTCAATGTAAACGATGTATCGGTAGCGCTCGTCAAGAGTGAGAACAGATCCGAAAGTTTGCAGCCCATCATGAAAAATTTCCTGCATTAGCTAAAGAGTTACCTACACTGAGTTAGAGGATTTGTGGTCTTACCATTATCTACTGTGAATAGAAACTTCAGATTCTGAAGTCGATAGACAAAGTACTATAGAACAGCTGGAGCAACATGAAACTCTCAACCAGTCCTTCCCTGTGCATGTACACTGCTGTTTCATGCAACATTGCACCTACTTGGACTGTAACTCCTTCTCATAGACAGTATCATCTGCTCCTTTCGGCGTCTTCTTTGCACTTTAGCGCCAAGCATCCCTTCCTGGTTGTCACTATATCCTTTTTAGATCCATCTTCTCATGCTGACTTGTTTCAATTGTAACGTTAGACTGCGCTAAAAATATTTTATGTGACCACAACAACAACGACATGTGTAGGCATATTTACAGGGCTACATATCAGCCAGGTCGGAGATTTGCACCTGAAGATCCACTCCTTATGTCACAAAGTACTTCAGCAATGTGAGCGCTACGGAATGCGACATCGGGACAGTTCCAAATATCTCTTTTTTTTTTCATACATCCTCATGTTTTCTTTTATTTTTTTAACAATTTCGACTGAGGGAGGGTGTGTATATTTGAGATATGGAATATTCTTGGTTTCAGAGCATAACTGTCATTGCAAAGTGGATCATGATACCGTCATCTTTAAAGGTTGTGTGACATGAAAATGACGTTTTTGGAATATTGGCTGTATTGATATTAAAAAATGTTGAAAACAGCTACAAATTCCATCACAGTCCATAAAATACTGACAATTTTACTAGCAAATTCTTGTCTTACACCAGCAAAATGAATAAACTATGTGAATTTATGTGGTCAAGAAATGAAATGAGACGAGTTGACTGAAATGTCTTTTGTTATCATTTATTTACTGACCCTTTATTTGAAGGAGAACTGAGAATTTTGTATGCCCAGAGGGCTTTGTTATGGAACACGTATTCTCTTCTTTACAAATATTGGTATCACTCACCTATGTGATATCTAGTAATTAAGTAATCAAGTACGTCATCATATTTGCATTTTCATTAAGCTTTGAATGTCGTATTGAAAAAACTGTGGCGGACAGAAACACAATTCCGGTGAATTTTACATCAGGGTTTCATTCTACAACTTTTGAATCAAGAGACCTCTTTTTTAGATGCATGTCACACTACCTTTAAAACAATGATAACGGTCTCTGATTTCCAAAACGTTCCTTTGACACTATGATGATGTTTTCTTATTTCAAGGCACTCTTTTAGCTCTGAATTTTGGTCCACCTCGAACTCAAGTTTAATTTCTCTTGTGTGTTTAATAGCATGGGAATTTGTGGTGGTTCTTTCTGGGAGTGTCAAAGGTTACTATGTGAGATCCTGTGAGTGGCTGATTTACCTAACTTAGTCAAAAAGGGAAGAAATTCCAAATCAACAATGGTTGATTTCCAGGTGAGTCAATGTACTGTTTACGTTGCTTTGCTTGTGAGATTGAAGGTTAATGATGGGAAAATTATAGAAAAATTATAAGACAAAAGAGGGCTAGCTATTAGCTACACCAAGGCTGCACAATTAAGATGGTTTTGATTTCATCCATTTGTTCCTTTACACGACAATTAAGGGTTTTCGATTCAGTTCACTGTATATATTCCACTGTTTGTGTGGTTATGATAATGATGGAACAATTATAAGACAAAAGCTGGTTAACTAATAGCTATACCAAGGGTGCACGATGAAGATGGTTTTGATTTCATCAATTTGTTCCGCTACATTACGATGAAGGGTTTTCATTTCAGTTCACTGTGTATGTTGAGCTGTTTCTGTGATTGAGCATGTTAATGATGGCACAATTATAAGACAAAAAGAGGGTTAACTATTGGCTCAATGAAATTTGTACAAAAGTATAGATGCTCAGTCAGTTTTCAACAACTAGTATGACTTACCAAGTACTGTGACATCAAAAGCACACACAGACTGCTGCTCCTCGTTGTCCTCGAACACGAAGAAAACCCGCTCTGTTCCAATATCGAAACTACCCCCAGAAGCAGCCGTCGCAACAACTAAATTAGGAGCTATCCCAGAATCATCTACAGCCACAATAGTGTCCCATGTTGCCACTGCTGTTGCACTTCCAGGAGGAGCCACTAGTTCAATATCACTTGGACAATTCAATATATCTGGTGGAGTATTCACCATTGGACCTAAGAAAACCAAAGCAAATTCAAGCGAAAACTTTATATCCAGTATCCCATGCACAAAACAGACCTGACTGCTACATAAATTGACCAATGTGTAGCAAACTGTTGTGTGCGTGACCATCGATTTTCACCAATAGTTTCCTAAACACCTAAAAAGTCACCAAAACGACTACACAAAATTTGAACAATAAATTATACCCTGAGCTCTCATCTCAAAGTCTTCTACAATATAAGGTATGCATTCACTATTTACAAGGAACCTATTCAAGCTTGATGTTCACATGGTCTGTTAATTGACTGACAAATTGGTAATTTAATAATTAAAGTAAAACTAATACATCAATATTCCAATATTTCTTAATTCCCTTTGGAGCAAACAAATTTTTGTAAAATTTCTTCACAAATGAAGAAATAAACAATAGCAAATCCATAAATAAATGAATGGATAACTGATACTATACCAAACAAAGACTGTCGCGACGAAAGGAATAACAAAATATTACTTTGTCTGCCCGTCTCCACAAGAGGGCAGGCTTCCATAACTTTGCTTTGCATATCAAGACATGACATACTTACTTGACACAACAACGGCAAAGGTACACGTGGACACAAGACCAGAAGGATCTGTGTATCTGTAAGTTACAGTAGTCATTCCTAGAGGGAATTCGGCACCACTCTGATGACTTTGTGACAATAAGTTGGCAGTTCCAGAGTTATCGACAGCTGATGGTTCTGGTGTCCACGTCACCGACGCTGTGTTCTGGTTGGGAAGTAATACACCAGTTGCACCGGTGGGGCAGTCCATTATGACAGGAGGGGTCACATCTGAAGGACAAGTTCATGAACAATTTGAAAAGATCAAAGTTTGAACACATTGCACTTTGAAAAGCCAATTTTCAAAAATATTCATCTTTACACATGAATGTTTGCTTTCAATAATCAAGACAGAGTTATGTAGCAGCTAATTCCATCGCCTGGTATACGTTACACATCTTAAAACAAGAAAGTGTTGTTAATTCACTAATATTGTTACATCCCAAAATTGTATGATTCCATAGGATGATCTATTCAAACGCCATTCTATAGATGTCATGCACAAGATGTCCATGTACAATGCTACAGGATCAACTTTGCCGGACGGCATGAGATGTAAACACGTGCAAACTACAAAACTATAAATTTGTGCGGGACTTGACCTCCCATCTGGGACACGTCATGGTCGGTTACTATGTATAAGCAGCAGCACTCCTACAAATATGATCGAGGACGAAATAGAATAAGAGTGTTACTGAGGCAAATTTGAAGCTCTGCGGATACTATGAGCAAATCGGTAAAGCAACAATAACAACAACAACAACAGTGCACTACATGAGCATACTTAAACACACTCCAAAAATGCAGTAAATGAGCCAATAGTTGAGGTTAAAAGGTGCAATCCTTGTGTCCGATGGACTTGAACATAAAATATGAAACCAGTTAAACAGGGCACTGTATCTTATTCATAAACTTGAGTATCAAAATGTATAAGAGTTTTCAAAATTCAGAGTAACTCCAAATGACTAGGAGAAGAAACAGTCTTTTTCACTGAGGATTGTGAAACCTGTAAAAAAAGCCTATTTAAGATGATAATTGAGGGGATACCATACCTGTAATTGTTACTTCAAACATGCACACTGCAGAATTCAAGGCTGCATCTGTGTAGGTGATGGTGACTGTCGTTACACCAATTGGAAAGAAATCACCAGAGCTAAACTGGCTGTCCACAGATGGTATTTCCCCCGAGTCATCTGTTACGACGATGGTTCCCCAAGTTGCAAATCCTCCGGGTAGGTTAGGCTCCGCATTAGCCGAAACTCCTCCGACTGGACAATTCTGAATCACAGGAGGGGTCACATCATTACCTGACACTGCACAAAAGAAAGGGGTACATACGCTAGTGGGAACCGAGGCGTTAGGTTTTGTTCAAGGACAAAGAGTACGCACTCACTCAGTTTTTCCAGGTGACATTTTACCAAGTAGTATGTTCAACTGTTACAAATATTTAAGTACCAGAACCTTGCCAGCATCATGGTAATACAAACTATTAAAAAATACCTAACTAAGATGTCAGGGAGACTTATTTAACATCAAGTTTTCATGCACACTTGAGAAGAATCCTCAACTCCTATTGGTTCATTTGAGTCAGGTAACCGTGTACTATCCAATGGATAAAACATGTTCAATATTTTGAGTTTTCGATCAGAAAGTCAAATGACTATGTAATTCCTTGCCAATATCTTATTTATTTGATACACACACAATCACTTTAAACAAAATCAACCATATTACTTATGGGTTTAGCATAAACTTCTTTGATTCAGCATGATGAAAAATTGTGGTAATGTAGGACGCCATATAACTCTTAACCAAGAGTTCACAAGCGGATTGAAACTTCCTGACAAGAAACTGTGCCTAAAGGTCTGTAATTGTGAAAACAAAGTGTTTTTCTCCCTTGGGAGCCTTTATGATGGCAAAAACAAAGTATTCTGTAAATCCTGAGAGGGAGTTGCTTGCAACAGGCATATTCACTGATTGCTTAGAGAAGGGGATAAATGTAAAGAGCTATTTTAAGTTGTTTTCTGTATGAGAAAAAAATGTGCATTATTTTCTTAATATGAGTGACATTTACGTATTCATATGTTCACATTTAGGACATGTAACACTTCCAAAGTATCACACATAGGGCTTTTGAATCCAGGACAGATCTTTGGAATGATAGAGCTTATTATATATTCATTCATGTCAACCCATACAGTACAGTATGTTGAACATCATAAGTCCTTTTATGCTGACCTCCAATGACCTTAATGTCCATGAAAAACAACAGGAATCATCTACTCACAGTGGACTACCAACACACCAACTTTGAAGTTCAAGCATCTTCCCCTCCGTGAGATGTGTTAAGAAAGTTTTCAAACTACGTTATCTATTGACCTTTGACAAATGACCTCAAATGACCTTTGGTAATTCACCTCAAATGACTTCTATAACAAATGACAGACATATCCACTCATTACGTTCAACCAGTGATAACAGTTTGAAGTTCCAGCAACATTCAATTGCTGAGATATAGGGTTTCATACTATAAGCTCTGGTGACCTCAAATGACCTTTGACCTCAATGAAAAACAATAGGAATCATCTAATCACAGTGGACTATGAACACAAGAACACTGAAGTTCAAGAACCTTCTCTCCTTGAGATACTGTGTTTACAAGGTTTTCAAACTTTGTCCTCTACTGAGCTCACATGACCTTTGACCTCAACAAAAAATGACACATTTCACCTTTTTATTAAGTACTATCAATCATAACAGTTTCAAGTTCCAGGACCATTTGGTCGCTGAGATATCTCCCTTGATAGTTTTTCATACATTCAGATGTAGTGATCTAAAATGACCTTTGAACTGCCTGAAAAAGAAGAGGACCACCTACTCTCTATGGACTACCTAAACACCAACTTTGCAGTTCAAGCAACTTTCCCTCCTTGAGATATCGCCAAGGTGTCTCACACACACACATACACACACACCATCACCATCACATAGATTCCTTACCTGCCTTTGGCAAGGAATAAAAAATCACCGGCAGATGACTACATAGAAACGTTAATTGACAGTGGTTTTCGTCTGCTATCTTACACAAAACAATGATGGTACCTTGTCTACCACACATGAACATTGTTAACATGTTGTGAACCTTGTTTATCTCTTCCCATGGTTTATTTCCAATAAAAAAGCAACTGTTCACAAACTCAAACTTTCTTTTGCCTTCATCTTTTTTATCAAAATCTTGTCATGTATAAACAAGGTTAATCAACTTCAGATGTGTGCATGAACTATAGGGTAATGTACTCTCAGGGGTTAAAGCTATCGCTGGATGAACTCTGGATGTGCCCTCATGTATCAATTGCAGTAACCCTGTGCATTATCCTACCATTTAATACACGGTACAGCATTGAGTAACCTTTCATAAGAGATGGTTGCCAGACCGCATATCACATCTACATAAGATGTATGGGATCAATACTACCTGTTTTTTATTGTCATGATGCTGTATCCTTACCTGAAATGATCACCACAAATGTGCAGGTATCTGTGTTACCGGCATTGTCTGTACAAACACAAGTGACAGGGGTTGTGCCAAAACCAAAGAAGGAGTTACTGGTTGGTGTGCAGACTAAACTCTGAACACTATTATCATCTGTACATGAGACTTGAGTATCAAAATTCACAGTGGTTCCTCCCTGGGTGGCCAATGCATTGCCTGTAATAACTGTTGGGCAAGTAAGCTGTGGGTTGGCATCGACGACATCAACTGTAAACATAATGAAAATGAGTGGAGAATCAATGTACTGTTTTCAAATTTTTTTTAACAGTAAAAGCTGAAGCAGGAGTGGTATGGAACGCCAAAAGGGCAAGCTTACGTTGCTGTTTCAACTTACATTGTTGTTTAAAGTATCATTGTTATCTTAAACTTACCTTGCTCTTTGAACTTAGGCTGTTATTTCAGTTTACGTTGTTGTTTCAAGTTATGCTGTTGTTTAAACTTACGTTATTGTTTAAACTTACCTTGTTGTTTAAAATTACACATTGTTGTGTAACATTAAAGGAGAAGGAAACCCTGGGAATATTTTCATCAAAATGAAGCAGACGTGTTTGACAAACATCTTCCCAAAGTTTCATTCATTGATATTGTTTCCTGTCCAAGTTACACACTTTTGAAATTCAGAGAAGGGTGCTGCCATTTTTGCCTAAGTTGAATGTAAAACAACTTGAGTAAGTCGAATAATGATGTCACATAACCACTGATAGCCAAAATTTTAATTCATTTCTTTATATTCTTTACCTATTATTTCTATCAATCCAAAACACACTTGTACACATTTTATGTTGAAAATTCTGAGGTTTATCATGCAATAATCAAATCATTAATACTATGACTTGAATCTATGCATGACTGTTAAAATTTATTGACAATGAAATATAAAGAAAAACAAAAGCTTTTCAATCACATGTGGTCTGGTGATGTCATCACAATTTCAAAATGGCAGCTTCCTGATAATTTTTTATCAATGTTCAAATTGCAATATCTTGGAAAGTAAGGAACGTATTTAACTGAAATTTGGTAATGGTGTTCCCCATATGTTAGTCTCTCATTTAACATTGCCAAAAGTCCTGACTTGCCTTCTCCTTTAAGTTGATGTTTAAACTTACATTATTATTTCAACTTATGCTATGGTTTAAAGCCACACTGATGTACAAACTCCCTCTTCAACCTTCTTCTCTCTATGGACTACCTACCCTGTACACACCAACTTTAAAGTTCAAGCAACTTTCGCTCCTTGAGCAATTGCCAAGGTGTCACCCACATACTTACACATGCCATCACCATCACATAGATTCCTTACCTGCCTTCGGCAAGGAATAAAAAATCACCGGCAGATGACTACATAAAAATGTAAATTGACAGTGGTTTTTCGTCTGCTATCTTACACAAAAAAATGATGGTACCTTGTCTACCACACATGAACATTGTTAACATGTTGTGAACCATGTTTACCTTTTCTTGTCCCATGGTTTAATTCCAATAAACATGCAACTGTTTACAAACTCAAACTTTCTTTTGCCTTCATCTTTCTCATCAAAATCTGGTCATGTATAAACAAGGTTAATCAACTTCAGACATGTGCATGAACTATAGGGTAATGTACTCTCAGGGCTTAACGCTATCGCTGGATGAACTCTGGATGTGCCCTCATGTATCAATTGCAGTAACCCTGTGCATTATCCTACCGTTTAATACCTGGTACAGCATTGAGTAACCTTTCATAAGAGATGGTTGCCAGACTGCATATCACATCTACGCAAGATGTATGGGATCAATACTTCATGTCTTTTATTGTCTTGATGCTGTATCCTTACCTGAAATGATCACCGCAAATGTGCAGGTATCTGTATTACCGGCATTGTCTGTACAAACACAAGTGACAGGAGTTGTACCAAAACCAAAGAAGGAGTTACTGGGTGGTGTGCAGACTAAACTCTGTACACTATTATCATCTGTGCATGAGACTTGAGTATCAAAATTCACATTGGTTCCTCCCTGGGTGGCCAATGCATTGCCTGTAATAACTGTTGGGCAAGTAAGCTGTGGGTTGGCATCGACGACATCAACTGTAAACATAATGAAAATGAGTGGAGAATCAATGTACTGTTTTCAAACTTTTTTTAACAGTAAAAGCTGAAGCAGGAGTGGTATGGAACGCCAAAAGGGCAAGCTTACATTGCTGTTTCAACTTACGTTGTTGTTTAAAGTATCATTGTTGTTTTAAACTTACCTTGCTGTTTAAACTTAGGCTGTTGTTTCAGCTTACGTTGTTGTTTCAAATTACACTGTTGTTTAAACTTACCTTATTGTTTAAACTTACGTTGTTGTTTAAAATTACACATTGTTGTGTAACATTAAGTTGATGTTTAAACTTACAATATTATTTCAACTTATGCTATGGTTTTAAGTCACATTGATGTATAAACTCCCTCTTCCACCTTCTCTCTATGGACTACCTACCCTGTACACACCAACTTTGAAGTTCAAACAACTTTCGCTCCTTGAGCAATCGCCAAGGTGTCACCCACATACTTACACACACAAATACACACACACCATCACCACCACATAGATTCCTTACCTGCCTTCGGCAAGGAATAAAAAATCACCGGCAGATGACTACATAAAAACGTTAATTGACAGTGGTTTTTCGTCTGCTATCTTACACAAAACAATGATGGTACCTTGTCTACCACACATGAACATTGTTAACATGTTGTGAACCTTGTTTATCTTTTCTTTTCCCATGGTTTATTTCCAATAAAAAAGCAACTGTTCACAAACTCAAACTTTCTTTTGCCTTCATCTTTTTTATCAAAATCTTGTCATGTATAAACAAGGTTAATCAACTTCAGATGTGTGCATGAACTATAGGGTAATGTACTCTCAGGGGTTAAAGCTATCGCTGGATGAACTCTGGATGTGCCCTCATGTATCAATTGCAGTAACCCCGTGCAGTATCCTACCATTTAATACACGGTACAGCATTGAGTAACCTTTCATAAGAGATGGTTGCCAGACCACATATCACATCTACATAAGATGTATGGGATCAATACTTCATGTCTTTTATTGCCTTGATGCTGTATCCTTACCTGAAATGATCACCGCAAATGTGCAGGTATCTGTATTACCGGCGTTGTCTGTACAAACACAAGTGACAGGAGTTGTACCAAAACCAAAGAAGGAGTTACTGGGTGGCGTGCAGACTAAACTCTGAACACTATTATCATCTGTGCATGAGACTTGAGCATCAAAATTCACATTGGTTCCTCCCTGGGTGGCCAATGCATTGCCTGTAATAACTGTTGGGCAAGTAAGCTGTGGGTTGGCATCGACAACATCAACTGGAAACATAATGAAAATGAGTGGAGAATCAATGTACTGTTTTCAAACTTTTTTTAACAGTAAAAGCTGAAGCAGGAGTGGTATGGAACGCCAAAAGGGCAAGCTTACGTTGTTGTTTAAAGTAACATTGTTGTTTAAGCTTACATTATTGTCTAAATTTAAGCTGTTGTTTCAACTTACATTGTTTTTTCAAGTTATGTTGTTGTTTAAACTTACGTTATTATGTAAACTTACGTTGTTGTTTATAATTACACATTGTTGTTTAACATTGAGTTGATGTTTAAACTTCCACGTTATTATTTCAACTTTCGCTATTGCTTAAAGTCGTGTTGATGTATAAACTCATGTTGATGTTTAAACTTACATTGATGTCTAAACTTTCGTTAACGATTAAGCTTATGTTGCTGTTTAAACTTACGCTGATGTCTTAAGCCACTTTGGCCGTAGCCTGCATTGCACCTCTATGGCTACTGTGTTGCTGTTACATAGGAAGATAGTGTTTCCATAGTGATAAGTCGGACGAAAAAAAAAAAATCGTCTGCCACGAGGGATACTTTGGCTGCAGAACTGTTCAAGGAAGTTCACTCATGTGTAATAAAGTTTGCGACAGTTTCCAAAGAAATGTGACGATGGATTTACGATAAATAGAGTCGGCTGGATTACTGCCACAGTCACCTAGGTAGTATCTAAGCTGCAGTATGTTCTGTATATTGGCTCATATATTGTGATGATATGTTCCAATTAACACACACTGGCCAGTATGTCTGTGCGTATGTGCATGGTTATAACATGCAACCCAATAAATTCACATATTGGATAGTTTGCATTTATTTGGGGGTCTTTGTGGCATCTGGCACAGTATTGTTACATATGGTCAACGTAGTTTTAGTAATTTAGCGCTCAGACCATGTTTCAAATATTTGTAACATTAGTCCTGTGGGCTGGCAGCGGCCAAGGGGGTATTTCCATCGTGGATCTCTGTGCCCTACAATACGGAAATTGATAAAAAATAATAATAATAATAATAAAGAAAGCCTACTGATAAACGATGGCCCCGGAGGCCAAAAATAAAACTCAATAGTGAGTATATTTTGTTTTCGATAAGTTTTACTCTTTTCTTCTAAGTTCCAATGGTGTAAATTTTAAAAGATGTTTAATAAGCCCAAGGGGAATGAAAAGTCGTTCATGATCAGCATCTGAAAAATAATGAAAACACCTGTGGCTTTTCATTCATTCATTTTTATTTTTTTGGTAATTATTCACTTGTGAAATCACACGATGTTTGTTTCAAACTGAACATATCTTAATCAGTGTCAAGTTCCTGAAGTTACTCAACGTTGACTCAACAACATATTAAACTCGATGGAACGTGGCACAGTGGATGTTATGTTAAACGTAGTTTAACCAAGCACAAAAATTTGAAATTAGAATTATTTGATAAATATTCAATTTTTGAACAATTCATGTACTTATGGGATAACTTAAATATCCACATATTTCTTTCAAAGTATAAGTAAATGTGAATTTTTTTATGCAAAGTGATATCTTCAGCATTTCTTCCAAAGTGAACAGTGACGCAATTTTCTGAAAAGGTATTTCTTGTTTTGACAATGTAATGATATTAAGCTGACTAGTTCAGATACCAATCCAACAAGGTAAATTGATTGTTTGGTTTTTTTTACAGTGATTACAGTTATGTCCAGTCATTAGCTAGTTGACACCCTGATCTTTGTCCACTGCAGGCATAGAAAAGAGACTTTCAAACCATTTTTAGCTTTGAAATGTTGAGTCTCAATCATGACAGCTACCACAGCTAAAGCCTGTTATGGAATGTTACAAGATTTTATCAATTACATAATCAGGAGGTATTAATCAGTTGCGGACGGTTTGCGAACCGAACTGCCAAGTTTACTAGTAATGAGACTACAGACATCAAAATAGCCCAAACATTTCAACAAAGCTTGTTCAGTGTATTTTACTTGTCCTTTGATGTGGTGACATTATTAGGTATGCTTAAATTATGGGATGGATCCAGAGTTACTTAGGATGGTTGTATGCATGGTTCTTGCAGTTGAATCTTGGAGACGAGGCTTGAGTATTGAATTAGGTAGAAAGTACAAGACAGTGAAAAAGTATTAAATTGGTACAAATATAATTCTTTGGTTTAATTCTGCTAGTGCCATAGTACATGGAACACATCAATTTACTTTCTTTGAATGCCTCTTTGCTTGGTGTTTGATGAACAAAGATAATTACTTTGAAATTGGTGGGCTTACTATTTTTCTCACTCTATGACAGCTGGCACTTGAAAATTAAACCTCTGTAATATATCAATTATGACAATCATACTAAAGGGCTATACATTGAATTGTATCCTATAGTTAAGACTGCGAGTTGGTGTGATTATGATTTCGAAGCACCTATCCCTTTCTTCCGAGTTGTCAAACTTTCTGTTGATATTCTAGCCTATACATTCTGTGACTCCTCCGTTGCTTAGTTCTCTTTCTTACGAAATGTGAAGCAAATATGAATCAAATGCATAGCAAGTTGGCGGGCCAAGGCCTGATAATAAACAAGACAGGACTGGCGAGGTCGAACAGGTTAGTGCAGTATAATATGCAGTGCCGTAACACTGCTATGTATTGACGCCTCTTCATCATAAATCCAGCCTCACATTTCTTTCCAAACCGTCATGAACTTTATTACACGGGATTAACTCCTTGGACAGCACTGCAGTCAGAGTGACCTTAGACAGCAACGTAACTTAAGACAACAGCGTAAGTTTAAACATCCCTCACATAAGTTTAAAGATCACTGACGTAATTTTGAACATCAACCTACTGTAAGTTAAAACAACAATGTAAGTTGAAACAACAATTTAAGTTGAAAGAACAATGTCAACTAAAACAAGAATATAGTGTTAACATCAACGTAAGTTAAAGACACCATACAAATTTAATCAACAATGTAAGTTTAAACAACAATGTGAGCTTGCCCTTTTGGTGTTCCCTAAAGTGGAGTCAGTGCCTGAATTACAAAGGAAATATGTATGGGATCAATACTTCATGTCTTTTATTGTCTTGATGCTGTATCCTTACCTGAAACGATCACCACAAATGTGCAGGTATCTGTATTACCGGCATTGTCTGTACAAACACAAGTGACAGGGGTTGTACCAAAATCAAAGAAGGAGTTACTGGGTGGTGTGCAGACTAAACTCTGGACACTATTATCATCTGTGCATGAGACTTGAGTATCAAAATTCACAGTGGTTCCTCCCTGGGTGGCCAATGCATTACTTGCAACAGCTGTTGGGCAAGTAAGCTGCGGGTTGGCATCGACAACACCAACTGCAAACAACAATGCAAAATAAGTGGAGAGGCAATGAACCGTTTTCAAACTTATTTTAATTAGTAAAAGCTGAAACAGAAGTGGAGTCAGGGCCTAAATTACAAAAGATATGTGTTAATATCAGTGTCTTATAAAACCTACGATATGCAAGCATAACCCTGCATTATTGCATTATTTACAACAAAACTCCCACTAGCATACATGCCTCTAGCCCTCTTGTAATTATGAGCGGTTACAGTTTCTTCTTATCATCACACTTACTAGTAAAGAAGAAAAGAGGGCCTACAACTGTTCGTGGAAGGACTGTACATCTTGCAACTGTCGCTATTTCCCACAATTTCACTAATATTCAGAGATGAGAATCATTCCCGAGGGTAACCTGTTACCTTAAATCACTGCCAAATGCGACAATGAAACCCAGCAAATGAAACTAAACTTTTTTCCAATCATTTGAATTCAAATAACTGTTGAATGCAGTACAGAATTTCATTTATGTCATACCTAAGACAACATTGATGGTGAATTCACAAACTGCCTCATTGCCGGCAGCATCCGAAAAGACGATCCTCACAGTATTTTGGCCTTCTGGGTAAAATCCAAAGTTGTTTACTGGGCCAGAGTCCTGTTCAACTGGAAGTCCTGAATTATCAGTAACCACTAATGGTGGCCAAGAAACTTCAGCGAATGGGCGATCAAGTGTGACATTTCCTTCAATAGGGGCAGTAGGGCAATTTTCGATAACTGGAGGAATGTTGTCTACACCAACCGCTGTATTGCAAAAGAAGAGTAATACAAATAAATCTCCATGAACTTTTACTTTCAGATTATCTGTGGCAAGAGCTATGTGTACTGCCCATAATGAAAAGAGTACTTCGGCGTTGAGATCTACGTCGCAGCATTATTGACTCAATGCAGGCAAGAGATGACAGATTCTAAGACAGGCATAAATTTCTGATGTAGAGCGGTATCAAGTACCTTCATCTTCAGTGGCCCTCTGTCACTGAAGGATTGCATCAATTTGATAGTATTAAAAAAATATTCTCACTTCAAATTATTAAATTTTCTGATTTTCATCAGTTACCATGAAATCAGTGTAAGCTGGAGGAGAGTTACATACATCTACATGGTTTCGTAGTGGTTGCATATAAATAACACGTATCATTGCTGAGTCGGGTAGCGAAAACTGGAAGTGGGGACCTGCTCACGTGCACTACCCAGTCGGATTACAAGTTCCTGAAATAAGACTACCCTAAGTTTAGCCCTAACCTAGCCTTGAATGATGAAAACACAAACATGACACATAATAGCCCATACTGCAGCCTGTGTAGGTCTTCACATGTAGCACTGTCACTGTCCCTCCATAAAGCCATCCTTCAACAAATACAAACCTTGAATCTAAATACTAAAAGCCATTAGGACTGATAAATGATAATTATCATTTAAACATTTCTTTAAATAACGTCACTCCATAGCTTACAGATAGTTTGCTGCTCACCTTTAGATCTGATAAAATACGCAGGTCGCCTATGTGGTTAGGCTATTCGCTATGCATCTCGCCACATTAGGATATGATTCTTGTTCCTTTTTACTTGTTTCCAAGAAACACTTTTGTATATTTTAGGGTCAAAATCTATGTAACATAGTTTGTCTTACATGACATTTGTGACATTTTATGGAGAATTTGAGTTCTAAGGTGATGTCAATGACTTTTTTTCTGACTGAACTTTCGCAATGTTAGAGTCCTTTCAATTCTTAAGTTACGTTCACAGCGAAGGTTCTATGGCACTGAATGATTTCAGTTCTGCAAAATCTTTGATCTAAAAAAAATGGAATTTCAAGGGATGTGAGCTTTCGGATTATTCAAATTCAAAGAACTTAATTCCAAAAGAGATCATTCTTTTTTTTCCCACAAAATCATGGTGGGTCTGTTTCTTTCACCAATTTGATTCAAATGGGACCCCATTTGTTTAAATGAGTTTTGGGCGCCCATATGTTCAGTTGGGTACCCGAACACCCAGATAACTGACTCAGTACCAACGCGAACACTGAAAACTTTGGCATGCATTAATTAGCACCAAAAATAATTAACACCATGAGCTATCTCATTTAAGTAATTTCTAGATGATCCAAAAGACAAGTACAGAAGACCTTGCAGATTGTCAAGTGTATGGAATAACCAAACCAGAAGTTGAATGACTTTGAGATTCTTCATCAATATTCATGGAAAATGAAGAACAATACATACTAATTTGAAAGTTCAAACACCTTAAAGTGATTGCGTGCTTAGGCAAAAAGTAAAACCATTGAAATTTCATCTCCAAAATTTTGGTAAGGGTTTTAATTACACCATTCAGACAATCTGGGAAAATAAGTAAGTTTCAGTTGGTTAATTTTGCCATATGATTTCAAATTCTTCTACCATAACGACAGAAAGTGTAGAATACGATAATGTAGTAGTTGACAGCTTTCATTCAAATCAACGGCGTGCTTTTTGAGCAAGCCAATGGGAAGTATACTAGTATTGAATATTCAGTTACCAACTCAGGATCACTGACACAGCGGGCAAGGTTGTGTTCAGTTCGTGGGTTATTTTAAATACGGTGTTTCTTTCACCAAATACTACAATTCCTGATACCTACCAAGGAGCGATGACTGGAGTAGTATGATTTTGATACACTAGTGAGACCTGTACTGTTGGATATTCATTACATAGGCGGTTATAGTAAGAACCGTTAATTTTCAAATATGATTTCTGTTTTTTACTGTTTTTATGCCAATCCCATTGCTTTTCGAAGTAGTTACTGCCATTTTCCTTCATTGAAAGACATAGTCCGTTCACGTGCAACCTCGCGTGTACATTTAAAAATAAAGAAATAGTTCAGATCAAACATGATCTTATCTTTTTGGTTTTTCAGTACACACGCAATCACTTTAAGTCTTGTAGAGACACTGTGTGTACATGTGTTACAGATCCCTCACTGAAGTCATCGAGAGCGATTAATGTCAACAGTTAGTATAGATCTAGCATACTGGGATATCAGTCTTAATTTACAATGTTTTGGAACTATGACCTCCGCTGACTTCACAAGAACGTTGACCTCTATAAACGGGATATAGATCACATACTCATCAAGAGATACCAATGCCAACAGTTTGAAGTTCAAGCAACATTCAGTTGCTGAGATATCTTCCACCGTAAGTTTCAGACTGAGTCTTTAAAGAGGCTCATTGAGTTGTTTTGTGAAATTCACTCAATTTTTCCAAACCGGTCAAGTTTCCTTCACATGCTGATGACAAACAGTCAAACTAAAAGGATCCTAAAGTTTTACATACGTTGGAACATTAATAAGTGAGTAACCGACGATTAAATTTGGTTTCTGAAACTTTGTGACCAGACATTTTCACATTAGTACATTCACATGCACAGAATCAGAGCAAGCAACGGTCAAAAATTCGAAAAAAATTGACAGTTTTCATATAACTATTGGATGTGAAACTTGATTAATTATGCTGATTGTGAGTATTGTCACGTATTTGTATACTTCAAAATCACCGCAATCTTTACTGATATCAACTCAATGAGCCCCTTTAACCTCTGGTGGCCTCAAATGACCTTTGACCTTCAGAGAAAACAACAGGGATCAGCTACTTACAACGGTTTACTTATAGAGAGGCTCAGTGAGTTGTTTTGTGAAATTCACTGATTTTTTTCAAAACCTGTCAAGTTTCCTTAACATACTAATGACAAATGGTCAAACTAAGAGGGCCTCAATGTTTCACATACTACAGAATGTTAATGAGTGAGTGAGAAATTAATGGTCTAATTTCATCTTTGGAAATTCCGGACCAGAGTCTTTTCATATTAGTACTTACTCACAGGTACGCAACCAGTACAACTAAGGGTCAAAAATCCACAAATTTTGACGGTGTTCATAACTATTGGATGTGTAACTTGACTAACTATGCAAGTGTAATTATAAGAATTTTCCTGTGTTTTAACCCTTCAAAATCATCACAAACTTATTGATATCACCTCAATGAATCCCTTTAACATCAAGTTTGAAGTTTGGAGCATTTTTTCCTTACTGACACTGTGTCTATATTGTTTTCAAAATATGACCTCATACTACCTTTGATCTCCAGGAAAAATGACAGAGATCACACACTCATCAGTCAAGACTTACTGTGCCAATGATAACACTTTGCTGTTCTAGCAATGTTCAGTTGCTGAGATGTCTTCCTTACCAGGTTTTCATACTACAATCATACTACAACCTCTGGTCACCTCAAATGACCTTTGACCTTTATGAAACACAATAAGATGATCTACTCACAATGGACAAGTCATACACAGTTCAAGTGATCCTCAGTTGATAAGGTATGTTCCAAAGTAGGGTTTAACACCCTACACACTGGTGACCTCAAATGACCTTTGACCTAAATCAAAAACAATAGGGATCATCTACTCACAAGGGAAAGCCAACACACCAAGTTTGAGCAACTTTCCCTTATTGAGATACAGTGTCTATTGCACAACCTCAACAGACATCATATGACCTTTGACCTCCATGAAAAAGGCCAGTAATCATCTACTCATCCTAATGCTGGCAGTTTGAAGTTCCAGCAACATTCAGACTTTAACCTCTGTGATCTCAAATGACCTTTGACCGCCATGAAAAACAGTGGGGATCATCTACTAACAATGGACTCTATCTACACACCAATTCTGAAGTTTAGTCACCTTTCCTTTCTTGAATTACTGTGTGTATGTGAGGGCGAGCGGTGCAAATAAGAACTCAAAAACAGCAAATTCTGTTTGGCCGTCACGTTATTGGGGTTAGGCCATTATACTGGGTATAGGAGCCAGTAATTAGTATTTAGAGTACAAAGACTTTAAAGAGACATTAAAGAGGAGTTAAGAGGATGTTGGTACAACCCACCGGATGGGCACATAAACTGGGTAAGCTTTACGGCTCGTTCATAGTACCAAATCGATCAATTCTTCAGGAATAGGAGTAATAAAATCGGGACGCAAGTTTCACGATATTGTCACAACCGTGCTTAGATAATGTGTCAAAACAACGCTTGCAGAGGCTAGAGCGGAAGGGACGGTTTACGTGAAACAATAGGGACCGCTGTTTACAGATTGTGCAAGCTATGATCATTGAGCAAAAGGGCCATTTGTAAATGTGCGTAGATACAGGCAAATTGGGCAGGTCATAAGGTCAGTGTCGCTGTCGTTACGGGGGGAGGTAATGACTTTACAGGAGAGATAAATAATATTGATAGTTCCCTCACATTTACAAGCCAAGGCATTACATACACACACACACAAACACACACACACAACCATGGATGCAAAGCAAAATGAATCTAGAAGAGTCGCTGCTATTTGTACACATGGTAACAATATTTAAGTATTTTGCAGAAATTTATACTTGCCAGTCACAACAACATTGAATACACAAGTGTCTGAATTCCCTCCATTAGTGCATTCACAGGAAACTGGATTTGAGCCAATAGCAAAGAAGGAGCCACTAGGAGGTGTACAAACAATGTTTGAAGTAAGGTCATTACTTCCCTCCATACATGCCACTTGATCTGCAAACACTACGGCACTTCCACCTTGGCTCACGGTCTGAGTAACTGTCGTAGGACACACGAGCACAGGAACATCAGCTGGTGCTAGAAAAGAAAGTGTCACACTTATTTATAAGATTTAGAAAATAATGCACCTCCATGAAAAAGGGCCCCACATGGGACCTTGGGCCCAAAATTTCTGAACACGCCAAATGGTCCACCACCCAAGGAACGTTGTGTGTAAGTTTCAAACAAATCCGTGAAAGCATGTAGGAAGAGAAGCATTTTGAACAATTGTGGACAGATAGATAGTAGGATAGAGTCATGCAGCATGAGCGCATAAGCTCACACCAGCATGCTGGTATGAGCTAAAAAATGGGTAGTACATTCAAATGAAGCGAACATATGGCAAACTTGATCACTAAATCATAGAAATTACTTTAACTGTCTTTGAAATCACATAGACTTCAGGACGTACAGTATATTGCAATGAATCAGGAGGTGAAATTTAGAGACTTTAGACATACAGAAATTGTGGGCGCCACTGTGTACTGTACATACAATTTGATGATACAGTAATTTATTGGATACCAAAGTATACGCAATCTATTTTGAAGCATTCGCAATGTTGATTGTCAACATTACTATGAAGTGGCTTGCCTCCAGCGCGCATTAATTTACAGGCAACCGACTTCCTCTGCCCCACCCCTATCAATAGAACAGACCACCCCTGTCCATCAAGCCAAGTGATCAGCAAAAAGATCTACTTAAAATTTTAGAATGATGAGCACTTACATTATCTACAAATGGTACACATTATACATATTGTCCTAGTCAAAAGGTCTTTACACCATCTGCATATCTGTTGTACTCTAACATAAAACCATGAACTTATCCTGGACCATACAGTACAAAGCACAGGCAGGTTTTTAACCTGACTGATGTATCACTGTGGAAGCTGTAGTAGATTTATGCTCTCCATCAAAAATGTTTTGAAAGGTTGTGTGACATGAACATGATATTTTGGAATATTGACTGTATAAATCATTGAAAATATTGAGAATAGTCACAAATACCATCACAATCCATCAATATTGACAACTTTAGAGACAATTAAGTTCCTGTTTCACACCTTCACCATGAACACACACTTTCTAAGTTAGGCAAATTTATGACATCAAGATGTGGGATGATGTGTCTTCTGTTATTTTTTTTTCCTAACCATTATTTCAAGAACAATTGAGAATTTAGCAGGCCCCTAGGTTTTTGCTTTGGAAGCAAATATTTCCTTCTTCACAAGTATTGGTATCACTTAGGCCTACCAATTTGAAACCCAGTACTTAAGAGATAATATAAATATATGCCTAACAAAAGAAATACTGACACTGTGCAACACTCAATGTCATCATGCATTAGCATTTTCATCAACCTTTGAAAAGCCATATGGTCACAATTTCAACAGAGCTTCATTTTTTAGATTTCACTTTTCAGCTTTTCTACATGCATGCCACACTATCTATAATGCTCTGTACTTACAAAGCACGGTTACGGTAAATTCACAGGTTGCCTCATTCCCAACGCTATCTTGATAAACATAGGCCACAGGCGTAGTTGTTCCGACTGCAAAGAAGCCACCAAACCCTGTTGGTCCTTGAATTTGCATAACTGGTGGAAAGTTAGCCTCAACCACTAATTCATCCCACATTACAGCTTCAAAGCCAGTGGAAGCTGATGCCTCCTGGACAATGTTTGGGCTGCAGTTTCTGATGACTAGTGGAGTGTCAGTGACTGTTAAGAGAGAAGTTAAAAATCACTTAACCGGAATGCAAGAATGCATCAAGGTTTCTACAAATTCATTGCACAGCACTTTCTTGAGATAAGGTGGTGCTTGGTCAATTTTCCGTTTTTAAGGCTCTGGTAAAAGAGAGATGATACTTTACCTCCACCAAACATGAGATCTACTTACATTGCATATTATCAATATTTTTACTCAATAAAGAATTCCAACATGGAAAGTATGAGTATTATCACTGCAATACCATTCTTGAGATATGTTACTTACAGTGCCATTAGCATTTGACCTCTGGTGACTGCAGACGGGATCTGACCTCCACCACCTAGCAGTGGCTTTATCTAATCAATATGGACTACCTACATACCAGAAAGAAAATTTCAGTCGAGCAACCAACCCGCCACCGTTATATGTCCCACCCCAGGGGAGGGAGGAGGAAAGTGAAACGGGGAAGTCGTTTGCACAATAACCAAACCAGGAGAGGTTTGGGATAATTACTTCACTTCTCACATACCTGTCTCCAGGGATGGAAAAAAGTCGGAAAGCAGGGAGTCTTCTTCCAGGGGAATTTTGCGTCTCCTGGGAAATTCGCGCGCCAGCGAAAAAATATGATTGTTAAAAAGAAGATAAAAAGAAAAAAAAAACGGAAGTATTTCTTCCACCCTTTTTAAATTCTGCAATGGACCGCTCAATAAAAAAATCCCTTTTACAGCTTCCAAAAATGTTTTCAGGAGCTGCTTATTCCTTCAACGATCATTCAAAAGTCAGAACACTAAGCCAATCAGAATCTTGTGCATATTTGATACAGGCAAACAGCCTGTAAAATATGTACTTGCAATGGAGCTATGCAATGTTAACACAAGTGGTGTGCGGGTTGGCTTGGAAGCAGGAGACGTAGCACACAATCAGAATGTATAGGTGGATAGGCTCAAAACTTTTGCTGTTTTATTTTCCCGCCTTTGATCAATGATGTTTATCTTTGGTAGGTATTATAGGAAAAGTGTAACTTTATTTTTCTGCCAAAAAGCATGTTTCCAATTTGTAGTAACAAGGTGATTGTTTTTGCCCTTACGTAAAACACAATGTTTGGATTTGTCTTAGAGTAAGGGTGGGGTGTCTATGAGTGGGCTTGATGAGGCCCTGGAATCAGGACAGTTGCAGCCAAAGTGGCAGCAAAAATCAGCAAAATCCAAGAGGTGACCAGCCAAGCTATTTGGTTGATTTCACATGGAATGGGCCATACCACAGAGATTCCAAACTGGTGACACTACAAATTTTGAATTTCTTTGAACAAAATGATGTGATATGGTATGAACCATCATGACATACATTGTACATTGCTTGAAAAGCTAGCAACTTTGGCTTGGTTGGGCAGCCATTGCTTGAAAAGCTAGCAATTAAACTGCATAGAAACAGTAATGCTCTTATGTGGGCCTTCAATTGCTCATATCACTTTATCAGATTCAAGCCGGAGGAGAAATTCATACCTGTGACAGAAAAAGCGCAGGAGGTGGTACGAAGGAAAGTGTCTTCAAAAGTGTATGTCACATCAGTAACTCCAGGAGAAAACAAGTCACCAGGACTGTGAGTGGATGTGAACCTAACAGGACCAGCATCATCTGTAGCAGTAGGTGGTGTCCAAGTGACAGGAACTGCACCACCCGCTGAAGATGCTCCGGCTCCCGTTGGGCAGCCACTGATCACTGGGGGTTGTGCATCAAATTGCCCTGAAAGCATAAAGATACATAAAACCGCAGTATAGTAGCTACAAACAATTTTGGCAACAGTAACTATGCATGAGAAGTTCATTTTCTGTTACCAATGACTGACGTTGATAAATATTCTTGGTCACTATTTTCAAGCTGACCAGAAAACACTTCCACACGATGTTATTACATCATCAAGTATATACAGGAGGGTATAGCTTCAGATAGGTGATTCTAGGACGAACTCTGATTTCTCAACAAGCTGTATGTAGCTGAGAGGAGATGTGACGCTGAAAGGACTGAAATGCTTTTGCCATAGGTGTAGTAATGAAACCATGGTACTAATTGCAAGCTACGTGACGGAAAATCTCTACCTTCATTCTACTTCTTGTATTTTAAATCAAGATTGTCCCTAGATCTGGATGTGTTCAAGATAATTTATGTTGTCAAGATTCCGTGGCAGCCACTTCCTGCATGAGCAAAGAAGATCAATTACTCAATGCTCAGAAAAATGTCAAGTCTTACTGATAGTTATTGTTTAAACCACTTCCACATCTCATGTGAAACAGAGCAGCTACAGTAATGAATGGCAATCAGTCATTAAATGCGGTCTATCGCAATTTTATCAGCAGTAGTGAAGAAATGTTAAGAAATGAAACACTTACAAGCAACAATAAACACAAATTCACAAGTTGCAGCATTCCCAAAGATATCTGAAAAGGTGTACACGACAGAGTAGAACCCGATGGGATACATCATGCCTGGTACTTGATTCTCTGTAACCGTGACAACAGAATTTGAATTGTCAGTTGCCTGGGGTACTGTCCAAGCAGCAACAACTTCTCCATCGAGACTGCTTATGAAAACCCTCACATCATCCAGTGGACATGAAGTGATTGTGGGTGGAGTGGAGTCAACTAGGAAAAAAAAAAAAGAAGAAGTTAGAAATTGTAAGGAAGATCACATAACAGAAGCACTAGCTTCCTCAGGAAATGGAAAAAAAAAAAGCTTTCCACTTTTCAGCTGGTGGTTCCGAAAACACACAATGCTGCAAAAATGCAGCGGTGTACTGCAAGCAAAATACTTAACTTGTGATTTCATAAGAATTTTGCAGTTGCTGAACGTGAAATTCCATGAAAGCGGGATGCAAACACACATTGGAGTTTTGCTGATGTAACAATGATGAATACATATGAAACAGGAATTGGCTATGATAAATGGTACCCTGAGGTTACAGAAAACAACCCCCCCCCCCACCAAAAAAAACATATCTGTCTATGCTCCTTTCATGCAAGAATGATTAAAGCAAAAATTAAACGCTCACTTTCATTTTCTCAGCAAACACCTCATCTCCGAGCAACATATTATGAAAACAGTCTCTAATCAACTGTTAAGATAACTAAATATGACCTACAGCATGCCCACACTTTTGCATGCCAAAGTTGTCTTCTCCTGAGACATTGTGTTCAAAAGGTTGAGCAAGTTTGATCAGGCTTTGCTGATTCAGGAATCAAATATGACCCAAACCCAAAACAACAGGGTTTTTGTCCTCGTGGTTGATTAGTGTCTGAGATCTTTTAAAACTGGATTCTTGATATATTGTTTACAAAATGTTCACATTTGATCTCAACTGACCTAAAATAACCCTTGTCCTGAACAGAGAGCAGGGGCCTTCCTCTATAAACAATGTGGCTCATTAACAGTAATATGAGGTCAGTCCAAGCTGACCTTCTTGAAATACTGTCTTATGCTGCACTGCTTCCCTAAAATGTCATTTCACCTCCACAAAAAAAAAAAATATACAGGGATTGTGTACTCATTGCAATTGATCACGATATTGTCTTTACAATGTTTTCATAGTTGACCTCTACTAACCTTTGACCCTTACATGAAGCAAAGGATTTCTTGTGCTCACAGTGATCCAGCAACTTGCTACATACTGTATGAGGGTTAGTCCAATTTTGCAGACTCAAGATTTTATTTACATGGTATTCGGACATTGCTCTCAGTTGCCTCCACCAACAATGATGGGACTCTTGTATTCAGTATGAGACATACATGCTAAATATGAAATCAGTCCAAGCTTGCATTCTTGAGATATTGCATTTTGTTTCATTCTGATCTCAGAAGACTGCAGATGACCTTTGAACTCCACAAACTCAATAGGATTCTTGCACTCAATGTGGTATATACAAACTAACTAGAAATCAGTCCAATCTTCCATTCTTTAAATATCCAGCTTACAAGCAAGGCTTCAAAACTATGCATACAAACACACTATTATGATTGCATAGCTTAAAATTATCACTAAAACCAAAAAGGACAAAAACTCAGAGGGATTGGTCTCTGAAGAAAAGAGATATTCCAAAAAAATTAGCAATATGTTTTTCTGTTCATCAGTGAAAACCATTTCTCAATAGCATGTTCCATATGGAAGTTACAAAGTTTTAAAGAAATATCTATTTCCAAATGGTACATTGCATTATGAGCAAAAAATATGATGTCACACAGGCACATCAAATATCATTTGTATTTCTTTACAAGCTTGACTTTCTTGACAGAAACATTACAATAGTTTTAATTTGCCAGAGGGACTCCCAATTACACAGAGCAGTAATATCATCTTGAAGGCTAATGCTGTCATTGGAAGAGTCCATTTGATGATAAACTATTAAAGTCGTCTACAAACAGTTGTGCATTTGAGGACGCACACTTTCGGAGATTAATATAGATCAAAAACAAAAGTGGGGTAAGGACATACCCGAGACATAAAATTAGAACTTGAAGATATTTTCCCATCAACTAAGACCTGATGGGAGTTTTCAGTCCAAAAGATCCATTTGTTCAAATCCTTCCAAACTCCTATGTGGAAAAGCTTTAGAAACAAACGACAGTGAGGAGCAAAAATAAATGCCCTTCTAAAGTCCCTAACACACCTGTAGGTCTACCTGCTCACGTCTGTCTTATGTTTGAGCAAGATAATTCCACAAGGCCACACAACTGGGTTTCACAAGGTCTACGAAGTTTGAAGTCATGCTCTCTGTCATTATGGACTGCAATTATCACAATGAGCCATGTATTACTTGCGACAATGTGATCAAGATGCTTGCAGACAATACTGGTCAGAGAAATGGGACGATAATTTGAGGGTAGGGATCAATCCCCTTTTTGAAAAAACAGTTGGAGTCACATTTGTAACATATCAATCCTGTTAAATAGTACCATTTGAGACTAACTTTGGCCAGATTTGGTTTAGGATCTGTGAAGGAATGTTGTCTGGTCCAATTGTTTACTTTAAGTAGCTCTTTTGAAGCTTCGACAAAGGCAATTCTTTTTTTTTCATAACGCAACACATTCTGTTTGATACCAGAAGTGTTTGGTGTTGTTTTCAAAGTTCAACAAATATTACCTAAATAACCTGTAACTTTGTACAGTTCCTATCCAGTTCCCGCCTAGTGTCTTTGAATTTGACCCAACTGAAAGTTCAACGTCACTGATTTTCTGAGCTTTGTCGTGTAATTTGTATTTTTTATTGCCCTCCTTAACCTATCGGTCAATAAATGGGGAGGGGTCTTACAGTGCTTTACTACTTCACATTTTGGTAGGACTTTGTTAATCTATGTAGACTTCTTAACAACATGGGTGAAGCTGTTTCAGAGGTTCCACAAGCTACTCATTGAAGGCGATCAATTCTTGTTCAAAAGTAGCAAAATAACCTTTAAGACAAAGATGGACAATTCTCTTTGGTTTGTGCACAACTTTTGGTTTGATTGAGGCAGTGTACAGTATCATGGTAACTAGTAAACAACAGACATTACCATAAGACAGATGGATCATTTGCCAAGCAAAAGATCAAGAATATTTGTGTTTCCTGTTGCTCACATACGATTCGGTGGAAACAACACCATACAGTTATCAAGTATATTGGTCCACACCCAGCATCAGTTTGCTGTGACCTGTATCATAGCTTGATATGGTTAAATGCTCACTTGCATTCCAGTGTAAAGAAGGCTGAAATAACCCACAAGCATTTTTTTTTTTTTATCTGCCAGTTCAATCAAGTCAGCGAGGATTATCTACTGGAATCGACAAATGGGAACAACTGGGGGTAATGGCCGGGCCTTTATTCATTTGAGGAAATTTTATTCAGAATCAGGTTGATCATGACAAATTGGTTTCTCCATTTGAGCATCATGCTGTCTTATTGTTATTTACATAGCTTGGGCCTAGGCTGCTGAAGTTCAGATATATAAAGTATACTGTTGCTCTAGGCTATATAGCCTTAGTAAGTTAGACTCAAGCAATCAAACTAAAAAGCAGGGACAAGCTTGCCTGACTGACGAGATCATATTGAGAGGAATAAATAAAAAAATCAGGTTGACAGTTTGACCAACAATTCTCAGTGAAGTGGGGCATATAGCATGGAATGTGACTCAATTAGAAGATTCACTCAAATCAGTGTTACAGATAGTTCTTTGGTGTTATGACTCAGAAATTTCCAATTTCCCAAGATCAGTCCACAAAACAATTCCTGTGAGTGTAACGGACACTGACAGTGCTACATTCTGTTGCGATACTGTAGCGCGCTACTGGCAAACAGACAAAAGTACGACGCATTTTCAAAATCAACAGAGACAAAGGGGCAGTGTTTTTATGGAGTAAGACATTTTTCTTATTTTTTGTACCGTACAATGCAACTTAGTACTCATTGTAACTTCACTAACTTTGTCAAAACATACATGCACATCAGCCTGATGGAAATATATGCATGATCATAAATGTATTAAACAAAAACCATTCTGCTCAATACTACTGTATGTAGGCCGACATAGTCACAATGAGGACGTTTATATCAGTTCACCAGCTTTCAATTAGGCTTGACAAATTTGGGAAACAAGAGAAAACGATGGAACAAATCTTTACAGTTTCAAAGGTATTTCCATCGACCATGCACTGAAGGGCCTATGCACTATTGCAAGCTAAATCATGCTCTCAGTTTGGTAGTGCGCCAAGCACAACCAGTTTTGTTTATCACTGGCACAATAAATAGTATAACACATATTCGCTGGCACATATGGACCAGCTGGACAACCGAACGTTAGTATTAGCTTTATCACGGGAGTTTGGCTTCCACTACTGAGAACTAAGTTAGGCACCACATCAGGCCCATAACTTAGGCTAAGTTAGTGAATACCATTTATAACTTACAAAGATACTAACCCAGGCTACCCAGCCCAGGTACTTGTCTTGGGTCTTAGTAAGGACCCTTGACATTTTTGCCTAACTCTGTCTATGATATCGATCATGTTGGGTCAAGACTTCAGAATGCTCCCTTTCAGAATCAGCTAGGTGTCTGTCCATACACTCTGTTTATACCATTGGATTCATGGTCTAACAAGCTAACACATTCGCCGTACGCAGCTTCTGAGGATGTTTATACTGTGGCACCGCAGGACAGCAACGTTTAAATTTCGTGCACTGCAAGGTGCAGCACATGTATGTACTGTATACTGTAGCAGGAACGAACGTCAGGCTCCGGGTTATACCATTACTGCGTTAGGTCTATAGCTCGTCAACTTTTATAGACTACCACCCCCTTCACAAATTTCCCCTGCCCCTGTTCCTTTCCCCTCGTTCGCCTAGTCGCAGGTTCCCCCCTCTGCCTCTCCCTAGGCCTATAGCATTCTCCACAGATGGAGGTCAATATCTGTAGAGTAAAACTCTGAAAAAAAGTAGGGAATAAATGGCTAAAAGGGTAAGATCGCTACTATGAGAAAATCTCATTACGCGTGTAATCAGCATTTTTTTTGTGTGTGAAAAAGGGCAGGTGCCTACAATTTTTTTTTTGGGGGGGGGGGACTTTTGGGGGGTGAGGTTGGGGAGTTTCCTACACTCCCTCTTTCCACCCCAGGCACTTCCGGCCAGTCCCTTTTCGCCGTGTTAATTTCAGGCTTCAGCTAATTTTACTTAATTTTTTGGAAAGCAAGGTAGGAAATACACTTCCTGTAAGATAAACTTATAGCTTGTTTGATTGTTTTTTTTTTCTTAATTTCATGTTTCCAAAAAGTTGGCTTTTCAACCCCCCAGACAGATGGCCAGAAACGACACTTCCTGGCTGCTATAAGCTGCATATGCCCGATCTTGAAAAGGGATCTTATGTTTACAATTTTTCAAATTAATGAGGGCAATGCAAATCTATGAAACTGCTAACACATATCAGATGGGTTGAGATGATGCAAAATCATGAAGTATGCATTCCATGGAGACATTCTTGGAGCACTTCGCAAATATTTCGGTGGTTTATGAACATATCTAGTCCCATGATCTTTTTTCTTTCTTTCTTTTTTCTGTTGGACAGTGGACACACCGTGATTGTTTGCAGAGGGGTCAAGAGAGTTGAAGTGCGCCGCCATATCTGTAGCTAGATTTCTGACTGAGCCTGGGACCGTGGATGAGGGGACATCAGCCAGTGTGATACGAAAATACAGTATGTGCATGTTGCATTGGTGCAGCCACAATTTGTTATCAGATGTGGGCGCAACTAGAACTTTTTTTGCCTATTAGTGGAGGAATTGAGAAATGTTTAAGCACTACCTGAAAGGAGCTCGATCCAGCACCGCCTGGAGCCAAACGAACTGCCAGAAAAAAATACATGAAAATCACAACCACTCCAGGTCGTTGGACTTTTTCACTGCAAAAGTCTGATCAAATTTGAACATTTCATGGTGAATACTGTACTTGCTTGAATTTGAAGACGGAAAATTTCCAAGACCATAGATCATTTCATCATCGTTTTAGATGTGGTGTGCGCTAAAGTACTCAAACTTACATTTTCTTTACCTTCTCTTTCATTTTTTTCTCATTTGTATCATTTTCTATCTTTTTGATTATTTTTCTCTTTTGTGAAAAGGTGAAAAGGGCGCCTGTAATCCATCTTAGGTAGAGGGGTGTGGAGGGCTACCACCCCTGACCATATGAGTGTAGCCACTGCGCACCGGTACAAGTCTAGTTGAAATCTAAACTGCAGAGGCTCAACCTGTTGAGCAAGTTGCACACTGCGCAGTATAAAATAGTGAATATAGCTATGTCATGAATATTCATTAGTAATATTCATTTATATTAGTATTAATGGTTATCATTGCATCCAGCTTTATAAGGTAAATGAATTATACTTACAGGGTACTTACAAGTCTTACGGTTTGATTATTATGACTGCATTATGTGCCTGTCTTGTGTGTAAAGGGTTCGTTACTTTGTTGTTTCTAGCAAATGACTGGAAAATAAATGCCCTCGTCGTGAGGGATATTTAATTTTCGAATCCATGATCTGAAGATCGACTGACGTAATGTCCTCTCCCTGCGTTTGCTTAAGCAAACTGCCTGTAGTAGTCATTATTCATCGTCTAACGACAGTCTAGCCAAAACTCGACACACTTTCTTTGTCACAGGACACTCCAAAGTTCTGGGACACTGTTCTTGCGGATATATCTCTATTGACGAAGCCTAACCGGTTGACCATCTGATGAGTGCTGCCTACGGACGAATGTGCCCCTATAGACCGTAACTGTCCTTAATCGCCCGTCATAATTTAGCCTAGTGTTCATATCCAGCGTTGTGATCATCACGGTCTTACAACTATGGTAGTCCGACGGAATAACTACGAGACTCCATCGCAAGGTCCAGAGCTGTATTACTGTGCAAGTTACTGGAAACCACCAGTTTGTATTGTCTAATTGTGTGTTTTAGGCACCCTTGTCGTTTTAGCCTAATCAAGAAATAATTTGTGCATTATTTCTGTAGAACTAGTATTTATAAGTATAATTGAGACATAAAGCAACACTCAGCTTGTTCCATATGTTCCATATGTGCTTTAGTACATATTTATTTTAAATTCTTTGCAGTTGCCATTCCCGGCCGTGACAACCTCAGAACTGGTAGGTAGCTGCATGCCCGAGTGTGGGTGTATAGTGTCCGTAATGACGAAGACACAGGCCAAGAGTCACAAGCGATGGAACGAACAACACCGACATTTTTGGCATATCTCATGTGTGAATATCCTAGTGTTATGAAATTACAACACGATACAACAATTTCTGAAAATATAGATGGCGTCACGAAATCAAAGGCCACGCGGTCAAAAGTCAACTTCAAAAATGCTCTGAAGAAGTGTGTCAAGATCTCCTCCGAGACGGTAAAAGTCGGATAAAGTTAAGCATGGTCTCTGTTGGTGCACGCAGTGAGATGAGATGCAGAGTCCTCCACTAGCAGATAACACAGTGTGGTGTCACAGTGATGCCGGTGTTTAACATTCTTGCTTGTCCATCACTATGACACGTTCCAAGTTCAACCCACTCAACCGGCATGTTTTAGGATGATGGTGATTACGTCAGGTAGCAATGTGGCATTTTCCATGGTATGGAGAGGGGGGGGGGGGAACTCCCTAACAAAAATTGTCAGTGGCAGATTATTTTTTTACCACAAATGTGTCACATAGATATGCTCCTACTCCATTTGGAGAAAGAAAGATCAAAAAGTTATGTAAGATGTATTTTGCAACACCCTGTGCTCCTTTAAGTTCCCTTCAATGTCTAAGCTCATCGAACGTACCGTCCCGGATGGGATCGTGACACACTTTTTTGTTGTAAACAGGATACCCCCAGAACTCACACATCCTTTTCATCCTCAACCCCAATCTATCCAATTCATTTAAAGGGGAAATCAGGATTTGACTGAGAAAATTTACCTTAGGTTAATTTTTCTTTCTAAAGTGATTGTTCACCGGAATAGAGAGACGTTGGGGGAGGTGTTGGAAGGTAGAAGAAACGGTAATTATTGCGTTAATTACTGTTGAATGAGAACTCTAATTGTAGTGAAATAAATTGTGAAAATAAACCCTCTAATTTGTTTACCATAAGGTAAATGATCGGGGTTCACAAATCCACCAATTTTCAGTTCAATAGAACACTGAAGTAAGATGTACAGTAAGGTGGACTACAATTTACGTGTCATCTGTCAGACAGCTCGTCAGAATAATGAGACAATAAAAAAAAATGCAAGTAAGAATATTGTACTAACCTTCTACTTCTACAGAGAACACACACATGAAACTATCATTTCCATCGACGAAGCTATACGTCACGGTTGTGGTCCCAACTGGAAAAATATCTCCAGGACTAAACGTGCTCTCAAGTTGCACAGTGTTGCCAGACGAAGTTACTGCTGACGGAACCGTCCATGTTACTGGAGCCGAATCCACACCGACTGCCACGAATGCATTCACCACAGTAGGACAGTCTTGAACACCTGCAAACAGGAACATTTGGAATAATGTTATTCGACAACTAACAGAGTTAACTTTCACATGGATTTTAAAAAAAAAATGTATATTCATGATGAATTGTTTTCATTAGAATAGCCACAAAAAAAAGCCTGTCTACCTTTCTCTCTTACTCATTATTATTATTATTATTATATTTTTTTTGGGCGGGGGGGGGGGGGGTCGCGACGTCACATTTATAGAATCACCTGCCATGATGCCAACGTAGAATAAAGGAAAAACTAGGCATTTAATGTCTAACTTAACGAGATTTAACGAGATTGTGTTTCCTCTTTAAAGTGATTGCGTGCGTACTCAAAAAGTAAAAGCATCGAAATTTCATCTCCAAAAGTTTGCTAAGGCTTTAAATTACACCATTCAGACAATCTGGGAAAATAAATAGGTTTTACTTGGTTAATTCTGCCATATGATTTCAAATTCGTCTTAGCATAACGACAAAAAGTGTAGAATACGATAATGTAGTGGTTGACACTTTTCATTCAAATCAACTGTGTGCTTCTTTGAACAAGCCAATGGGAAGTATACTAGTACTGAATGTTTAGTTAGTCAAAACAACTCAAGGTCACTGACGCCGCAATGTTGCGTTCAGTTCATAGGCTATTTGTAAATAAAGGACTTCCTTTCACCAAATACTAAATTCCTGATACCGACTTGTGTAGCATGTTTTTGATACAGTAGTGAGACCTGTACTGTTGCATATTAATTATGTTTGCGCTTATAGTAAGAACCGTTAATTTTCAAACACGATTTCTGTTTCTTACTGTTTTTATGTCAATCCCATTGCTTTTCAAAGTAGTTACTGTTGTTTTCCTTCATTGAAAGACGTAGTTCGTTCATGTGCAACCTCGCGGGGATATTTAGAAAAAAAAAAGATAAAGTTAAGATCAAACGTAATTTTATTCTCCTGGTTTTTCAGTACACACGCAATCACATTAGAGGGAATCCATTAAAGGTGATAAAAACGTTTTTAAGACGATAAGGCTGAAAACAAGATATGTCACACTCATTCGTTATTTCAGTGGGATATGGAAAATCGATTTTAAGTGGCTTTGATATAGGTTGTCGTTTCCTTGTCAAGTGCTCTGTCTGCTGACATATATCACACTTACGTCAGCTTTAATAAAAGGTGTTTAGAAGGTTATTAGGGTTCCTATAGGCCTACAGTAACACCTATAGAAGGTCATCGTTGTGATTCGCCCTCTATTTCATCTATTTTATCGACTGAATTGGCAAGTCTAATACCTTATTGTGACGTATTCTTTACTTTGGAGATAAATAATGAGTGTGACGATGGTACGGAATGTTAGCATAGGATATCGTTACCTTCTACACAGGATATTTATGTTCTCAGATCAAAACAAAGATGTCCTCTATTGAAGCATCTTTGTGATTGGCCAACCCCTAACCTGCGTTTACAAACGACGAATTGATTCATGATAACATTCTGTGCCACTGTCGTAGTGAATACGAGGGTGCGAGGTCGTTAATTTGATTTAAGCAAAAGGAGTTACTTTTGGACTTCTCCGTAGAATCGACAAAAAAAAGGAAAGCTTTACGATAAGTCCTATAGGCTCTCAAACTTTCAAAGTTGTTCAAAATGTACTGCATAAGATTTCGCGCGACCCATTTCTGAAATTTAGAGAGGTACGTAAGATTACCGTCTGAAGAATTACCACTGACGTTATCACTTGGTTTTTGTTAGGCATATTTATTTATGATTTAGATTTACGTACATTTGATTGTAACTAATTTTTCGTTTGTGTCTAATGCTTCCGACTTCCCACTTGTGTCTACTGTTGTCGTTTGTGTACCGTTTCGTTCGTAAAACAGGGTATGAAGCACTGTCGACAATATTTTGTGCGATCGGCGTTCCGTAGGTCAAGAGGCTCAAGTGCGGCATACCGCAGGGATTTCCCTGTGCCTGAATTCCTGGAATCCCCTTGCTTTTCCTCGAAATGTCTCAGGGAGGGCGCTGTACTGTGGCATTGTCTAGGGTTCCTATATAGGAACCCTATCTTGTCTTATCATTGTCCAAAGAGATAACGTCATACGCAAGGTGTCTTTACCATTGAAATCCTATACTTTATTAGAAATGGGGTTGCTATTGTCTATACATTTCGCACCTCACCAGCGTTGTGGATTTGTGATGTTTACCAAAATGCGTTCAGAAGGTTGCAAACACTTGAAACGACAATACGGAACACCAGAAAAAAGAAATCAGACAAAATCGTGTTTTTGTTTTTTCTAAAATAAAACGCTTTTGTTGTTAAAAACGCAAAAACATAAGATACGTGAAAGAGGAATGCATTCAGTAACAAAACAGCAAAACAACCTGGCATTTTCTTTTCATCGCCGTCAATCCATGGTCAGGGTTGCGAATGTGTGTTTTTCTTTTTTTGAGGGCCGGGGGGGGGGTCGAATGTAATATTTGCTTTGGAATTTAGAATGTTAGTAACAATGGCCCAGGCAGGAGTAATTATTTTACAAGGAGAGGGAAAGGGGCAAAAGGCGAAAGATTGATTAATTAAATGAGAGTACAGACCGAAAAGGGGATCATGATTCCATGATTCTTGCTTCTTCTTGAGGTAAAGAATACATTTGTTTCCCTGGGAATCAACTTACTTTCTGCATTTGAATTCTTCCGGCTCTTGCCATTGATATTGTTCATGCAATGATGCATGCACAAGGGAAGGTTTAACAGTGGTCTTCCTTTGACGCTATCTGAATGAAGTTCGACCAACACCTGGCGTGTAAGATATGAGAGATGTTTTAACCAAAATACTTCTCAGATCAAGGAAATTCACCCTTTTCGTATAGGTCTTGTGCCTCTGTTTACCCCAGATGAGTCTACAGCATGACAGTCCATAAAGGCTGATACATAGGCCCTATGTCATAGGCAAAGCCTTGACGGTATGTGGTTCCTCTACCACCTATCCCTTCGGTCAGTATGCCATTCAACTAACCAACCGAGCCTGCAGTTTTGTAACTTGACACTGGAGCTGACGAGGACACCACAATACAAGGGGATGGGGAAGATACTTGCAAATATATTTAGCCAATAATTCGACCTAATAAATTTGTAGGGCTTGAACAAGGAGGAAATTCAGTTGCACGAAAAAATCGGTGAGGTGACGGGGAGAAAGGGTAAATTTGATACTCTATCCCCACCTTTTCGAGAGTATGGAGGATATAACTCTCATGTCTCCCACCGATTTACGCCCCACTCTGGAAACGAATAAAGCAACAAGAAATTCAATCCATGCAGGCCCAGCAATCAATGAGATGTAGGCTGAATCAGGGACATGCGTGTAATTTGCAGCCACTGATATATGTCACGTCATTGCTTGCAGCTCCCCTGATGAAATATCTCAATTACTGTACCATATTATGGAGCTATTTCAGAGACCGTCCATTTTGGTACTTTTATCAAGTTCATAGATATGGTTTTGATTTTGACTACGTTTTTGCACTGTATGTGTAGCGGTCATATATGCTCTCATGAAAAGGCTAAACAGTTCTCTCCCTAAACAGTTCGTGTGATACTTTATTCTTCAATCTGAAATAAAGTTGTATTCAACAGTCGGCGAATCATGGCGGTTTCTCCATTTTTCCTTACTAGCCATTCAGTTCTGCGTTCAATGCATCAACCTGTTACCGGAAAGCACTCGAATAATGATCTTTCTACATTGACTCTGCGCGGTCCATTTCGAATTTTATTGATGAAACAAGAGTAGCATGCATTCAACGACAAAATATCGCCACAACATCATCATTAGTATCCATAACAACGTTAAAAAAAAAAAACTCCATAAGGAAAGAAGAGGAGTGGAATTGATTTTTTTGCTCGCTCCGTGAAGTTCATCAATGGATCGTCTTTTGTGTTTACCCATATTATGAGAGAAGTACAACGGTGTTCGATTTCAAATGCCCGTTAATCATTGCAATTGCAAGGGTGTAACCATAACAAATAAATACATATAGAGACGTTTTAGTGAAAGACATCAATTACCTCTGTATGATATAAAGCATTTCTTCTCACTTTTTTATTTTAGTTAATAACAGTTAACGTCTTGTATGATCTCTTCATTCTTTCACAATTTCACAATAGATTTTTTTTCTGTTTTATTGCTATTTATGTGTTAAAAATTTGTGTCGTATTTTCACTTATATCTTAGTCTAAGGAATTTATTCCAGTTATTGAATTAAAATAAGATTGAAACAATAGTCGTGAATTAGGGTTTATGACGATTTGCGTTACATTTGCATGCATGGATGCTGCTTCTTCAGTAAAGGGAGTATAGGAATAGTTCAACGGTTGACTTGTCCGCCACGCAGCTAAACCTATGGGCAAATGCGCGCAATTTTCGGACTGAAAAAAACGCAAAACAGAGAGAGAAACGCAAAAAAGGCCGATCGTAATTGCATTTCAACAGTATTCATCCGTCAATTCGATGTGCAATCACCTAAAGGAGAGTACTCCGCCAAACCCTCAAAGTAAATATGATATAACAAATAAAAATTACGTATCAGTAGCATAATGTTCGGAAATCATAGCCTATCTTAATCTCCATGTCAGCCTAGCTCTCTTTGCGTGGATATGTTATATTCGGATTGACGAAGTATTGCCGCCAAGGGTGTTGTTGGGATCAATACTCACCGCATGCTCTCATAATCTCTCTAATTTAAAAAAAAAGAAAAAATAAATAAAACACACAAAGAAGAGATGCAAAACATGTAGTCTTAGCGTATTTGCCTTCAATCTAGAAGTAACAGGGCCAGTATGTTGATCTGCACGGTTAGCAGAGTGTTATCGTTTCGGAGAAATACCAAGTACGCTTATCACACTTACATACCCCATATGTATCACCTCTTTCTATCACGATACACATTACCCCCCCCCCCCCCCCTTCTCTCTGTTACAAGTATGCATATTTACATGCGCCAAAGCTACGCTGTACGCTAAGCGTGTATTTAGTTTATAGGATACCGGGTCCGCTTAAATGATTAAAATCGTTAAATTAACTATATTGTCATGACGGGTGAGTAAAAAAAAGTGGTTGAATTGTTGGTTCTTAGCTGATATATACTGTTTGCAACTGTATGATTGTTTCTTAAATCTTCCGCGCGTTACATGTTTCGATCGTTTAAAACTATATAATAGCTGGTCAGCGGTTTTAGTCAACACGCATCTGTGATGAATAAACGCAACACTCATCTGTGATGAATATATCAACATGATGACTTCTTATTACAGCACACGTGTACTGTAGCAAAGGAAAGTGATAGTTACTCTATGGGTTGTAGGAAGGTCTGTGATGATATTCAACAGTATGAGAAGATGAAGGAGGGATGTGGGGTGGGGGGGGGGGGTAGATTTCGGTAGGGAGGGTATCAGTCGGGTCACGTTTTGTAATGTTTGGATAAAATTATCGGATGCAACGATTGTCAGCAGTATTTTAGTCACTTTTACATTAATCATTGTAAAATGGTGGTGGTGAACCAAAAAGACGTGAATTAGCTGCAGTATTTCTCTATTTACGCCTTTTCAGTTGCATTTTCTTTTGTTTTCCATGACCTTGTTTCAAAAAAAGTTGGTAAGCGATGTGAATCACATTGCAAAGAAGGAAGCATTCAAATAAAACATTATTTGAATGTGATCTCAATGGAATTGACATAACGTTTTTTAACGTTCAATAAAAAAAAAATTCTGAAATGATATACGCTTTCTCCTAAATGTTACAAAACGTTTGATTTACATGTTTCACATTTTTGCCAGAAAATTACTTACTCACTGTTAGAAAAAAAAAAAAAAAAACATGAGGGTTCTCGATGAGAAAAGGATACTTCCTGTTTGACAAAAGGTAACCTCAAGGGGTTAACCAACAAGACCTATACTGCTTAACTAATTCATATTATTCCCTAGGTCTCTTTCTGCAAATAAAGAACCCTTTTTTTTCACCAATAAGAGTGTAATTCCCGATCCGAAGGGGTACGAGCTTTATGCGCCCTAAATTGACGTGACCCGTGGGCCTAACTGCATGCACCGACCACCGAGATATCCGCATCCAAGTATGTACACAACCCAGCAACTCAGAACAACTAAGAATGTGTTTACTGAACTCCGTGTTCATACGTGGCAGCATCTTATGCATGGCTACATACAATGTACCGCGCTTTCACATGTTTATCCCATGTTAGTACAAAGACTTCGAAGTCTTCTTAGGGATACTTTATTTCTTTATGTTGGTATCCTTGAAAAGGCTTTTGTTATGAATGAAAGTTGGAATTATTTAAACAGGAAGAAAATTCCCACAGCAGCCAACCGTATTTGAGTACTTTCTACTTAACAAGGAAGTCTGGCTTATTTTCCTTAAATGGACAATCCTGTTCAATGTATGATATTTGCTTTCATTTTAACTACCACATCACAAGGGAGCGTGATGGTACTTACAAGAAGAATGGGCCTTTATTATATCTCATACAGATTTAGCCCAAGCCACGATGAGAAGAATAGGTCCGATCTCCGCTGCAAACTGGACGGGGGTAAAAATCGGATTACTTGAGTATATAGTACCTAGCTGTTGTCATAGAGATATCGGAGACTGCTGCAGTTTTAGGTCCCTGGATATTTGCAGCAACGGCGATCGTTATGGGCGGATCGATCTCGGTAAAACACATTGCCGTATAAATAAAGGCAGGGGCCCGTACACTAAAAAAAGTGCAGTAGTTACTTTAATAGGTAACTCGGTGAAAGAGAGATGAAAGAGTAGTTTTCAAAGTACACTCTGTGTAGTCTTCCAACAGATCAATTATGAAACATGCACCCCACCAAGAACATGCGAAATCTTTATTTGAACACCCACTAGGGGGCCTAAGTTTTTTAGGTGGCATAAACACAGATCAAATTCTTTCTTATTTTCTTAAATTCCAATGTAAACCGTCCCTGTTCTTTATCAGTGGACTGCTTGTTCACAATTTCTGTCCCCATCTGTAACTTTACTTACAATGTCAAAACCACCTCCCCCCCCCCTCCCGGCGGAATGTTCTTGAGACAAATTGTAGGAAATGTACACCAGGGGCAGTGCATGGCTGTTACGTCATCACACAACTACATGTTTTCCTTAAAAAGAAGTTTATTAATTGAATTACGGTTTTCTACACACTATGAACAAACTGAATTTCAGTCGCTCTCTCACCACTTTTAAACCATCCTCGCAAACACAAAACGTTTTTGAAACGTCACAGTGGTGTTACAAATCGTTTTATAACACCACTTTGCACGTTATAAAAACGTTTTGTGTTTGCAGGGATATACCAACAACAGGTGATGAAACAATCATTTTATTTTTCTACGTATGGCATTACCTTCTAAGCCGTTATACAGACAATGTCACGTCTACGTATGCAGTGGGGTGCAATATAATGTACATTCCATAACATATACTGATAATAAGGTCAGTAATACAGAAAACAACAATTTAATTAACAATGACCTAAAAAGAGTGACTATACAATGCTTTGTATTGACTAACATATATAGAAAAACTGAAACAGCGTCCTCGAGTAGGCCTAAGTTCGGGATTTTTAACCTATATTTACATATTGGATGTGATCTTTATCTTTAATTGCTTCTGCATTTGTGTAAGTCTTCAAGCCAGTACTGCGTAAATAAGGACAGAGTAAAAAGGAAAAAAATCGATAGACACTGCAACGTTTGCACTGATGTCGGTTTTGAAATGATTTAGTTCTCGCATGCATGTTAGGAAAGAGCTTCCGAAAGAAAATAGTCAGTAGAATTTGAAATATCTCTTATGTCGAAATCATGTTTGACGTGCATACCGTTATCCACTTAACGAGTGTTACAAAGTTGTATGAGTCTGCTAGAGTTTAAAGACAATCATTCTTGTCGAATACAAAATGTACAGTGTGATATGAACACGAAATGAAAGCTGTGCAAACGCACCAGCTGTTGATATGTTGCATCATTATGTATAAAACGTCTACGAAGTTGGTTGAATCAGAAGTTGTACAGTGCGTTAAAATGAGTTTTCAACCCAATCTATGGGCAGGAATACCGACAGGAATACTGTAGGGATAAAAAACCCTTAACAGCACAAGGGGTTGGGAAGCAACATAAGTGATTGTTAAAGGAGTGGGGAGCCTATTGACAAACTGCGTAAGTTTCCTATACAGAACCCTGCAGATGCGTATCGGCGGCCATTTTGCAGCTAAGCGAGTGCAAAATATCTGGAACGGAAACCCTGTTATATAAAATATTAGGTGGTGTGAAGTTGTACAGTGGTGAGGAAATAAAGTCATCATAGTTCCTAAATAAAATAAGTCTAAGTGTACCTTGACCATAATGACCACTTCGGAAATTTCACAGGTTCAAGGTTTCAATACTCTGAAATCAAGTTCAGTTTTAAAAGAAAAGTGAATTTGACTTTACTCATGATGTCTGGATTGTGATTAACTTAATTGCCACTGTACGATAATAATTTTCACGTGGTGACTCCGTACACATGGCGTGAGATTTGAGTGGTAAGGGAGAGAGGTGGAGAAAATGCAGAAAGGGTGGAATACAAAAAAAAAAAAAAAACAACCGAAAATTCTACCAAACTGGACCCCTATCAAAATTGTACTACTTACAACGACAGTGGACGGATATATTGGTAACATGTCCATGGACGGATGGGTGCTTCTTTGTTGCATTACTCCCCTATCAGGTATGAGGTCAAAATTGCGGATGGAGGAGGGGGGGGGGGGTGTTGGTACTGCAAACAGCTGGACATGATGAATGTTCACACACCTGCTGTGGATCGTTGGAATTGATTCGTGGTGATATTAATCACTCACCACTACGATTTATTGAAATTACATGTGAATCTTCTGTCTTCTCTCGCTACGCCAAAACACACACATTTCGCCCCGCACCGGACACCATAATGTTCGTGATCACAACATGTAAATGGGAACAAGTTGTAATACGGTACCGAATCATTAATTTTGGAATCGATTTGTGGTGACATTATGACATTTATATATAAATATATAACGCTATATATAACGTTATATATTTATATGGCGCTATATAAAATGCTACGTGTATGTATGTGCAATGTGTAAAAAAAATACTCACTGCTCTGCGAATAAACAGAAGCACCAAGGAATCCGATGGTTAAGATAAAGACGGTAAAAAGGTGCGTCCCCATCATGATAACATTCCGCACATTAAGCACTCACTGGTTCCCGCAGATGACGTAACCTAACCTAGGCTGCATGTATCCCTGTACTGGCGAAAAGCTAAGGGAGTACTGCGCCTTCGCTATCTCCTGTGCTCTGTAACGGCGGGAGACAACTTTTAAGCAGACCCCGTCTGTGGCTGGACAAATTGTTTTTATATAACTGTCTCCGTCATTGAATAAACCCTTCACTGTTCCCCAATAGGTTTTTTTCGAGCCCTTTCCTTGACCTATTGTGTCTTTTCAGCGGTCACTCCAGTGACTATCGATCTCACGTCCTGTGTCAAACTACCTCAAGTAACTCATCTAGAGGATTTCTGTGATACCCATTTTCTTTTGTACTAAAACCTCACAAAATATAATCAATGAAGCGTGTCCTCTGGCCTGTTTTCAGCGAAAACTTTATCTCTCTTTTTATATTCGCATAATGGTACTACATATTTCTTTTCTTGTGGTTCCAAGTTTCGCTGTATCAAAACTGACAAAGTTAAATCCGATATGAGACAATATTTCGTATCTTTGTCCGAATGTCGAATGTGGTAGACCGGATGCATTCAACACCTTTGCTGGTAAGGTGTTGGCTTATTATCAACCATTGTTGCAAATGTCCTTGTTATCAGTCCACTTAATCATAGTCCATGCGTTTTAAGACTGTTTCTCTTCAATGACCGCTAAACAGAGCAAAAATGCAAAAAGAACAGGGCAGGCGTCGAATATTTAGTCACACTATAGTTGCATAGCAAACACGCTAATTTTATGCGCATTTGTCATTGCCTGTAAATGTGACTACACCCGATTTCCGTTCAATCAGTTTCTTTATTTTCAAATACTGTACATATATGCTCTGTGTAAACATTATCTTGCTTATCGATTAATGGCGGTGAAGAATTTATCCCTCCATCACATCACCATGGCAACTACATTTCATTAGCCCACCTAACAACAATTGCCTTCTATTTTCGTCAAGTTCATTACCACGTGTTTGACTTATCAATATTAAGGCCATAGGGAGCTGTCTTTCTACGCTTCCTTTTTTTGAGAAAAGCGATGCCTAAAATTAAGATTAATTAAACAATTGACAATATATTGAAGGCTTTAGAAAATGCAGTCGTAGTGAAGAAACGTTAAAGGACGGCAGTCGTTTCGTTGGTGCATATGTTTGAATTTTTACATTAACATGATGAATATTTATAAATGTGTTGGCATGAATCATGAAAGTTTGTGTTATGTTGCCTCTGCAGTGGCAAAAGTGACTTTCAAGCCAACAGCGGTAAGCATATTTTTTTTTTTTTGGGGGGGTGTTTATTCTGACTCGATACGTTTCTTAAAAAGCAAGGTATAGTGCTCACATATGTCATCAAAAAATAGTGGTTATGTATACTCTACAAATTAATGGGTATTCAGCGGAAGCATTGCGCTTGCGATTACTATTTTACACATTTGAAGTAACAAATGTGTACAGACGGTGAACACTAGAATGTCAAGGGCAAACTAGGAAGTTACATCGACAAAATAAATGGGACATAAGTCTGTATGTTTATTTTTCTCCCTTTCCTGCATCTCTCTGGTGATGTATTATTCTCAACGTTCTGAATAATGACTATAAGTTTCTCTCAAGTTTATACCTGTGAACGATGCGGGCCCCAGTGCATGTTAACTTCATACGAAGCTATATCCTACAGTGACGGTGTGGCTGACGATGGGGGGGGGGGGGGATCAGCATCGGGTTTTTGGATGACACCACAAGAGTGAAAACACGCATGCGAAGTCTAGAAATTCACTTCCGTCAATCCAGGTAAATTTTGACCCAAAACTTTTTCTGGTTCCCCTTCAATACAACTTGTTCTGCTCCCCTAAGATGCTCTTCCTCGATTTAGCGGTCTTGTGATTGAAATAGGTCCCAGTTGAGAATCCGCACCCCGCCCATATGGCAAGCTATTTTAGCATTTACCATCCTATTTTCACTTAAGTGAAATACATTCCGCTTAAGTGGAATTCAATTCCACTTAAGTAAAATTGTATTCCACTTAAGTGAAATTCAATTTTACTTAAGTGGAATGTATTTTACTTAAGTGGGATTGTATTACACTTAAGTAGAATGCAGATGCGGTATTTTACTTGAATGGAATTGTATTCCACTTAAGTAAAATTCAATTCCAATTAAGTAAAATTCAATTCTTTGTCTTAAGTAAAATTCAATTCCACTTAAATGAAATGCATTCCACTTAAGTGAAATTGTATTTTACTCAAGTATAATTGCATTCTACATAAGTGGAATAGGCAAGCTATTCTACTTAAGTAGAATTGTATTCCACTTAAGAAAAATGCAATTTCACTTAAGTGGAATACAATTCACCTAAGTGGAATTGTATTCCACTTAAGTGAAATTGTATTTTACTTAAGTGAAATTGCATTCCACTTAAGTGGAATGCAATTTTACTTAAGTGGAATTGAATTCCACGTAAGTGGAATGTATTTCACTTAAGTGGAAATAGGGGGGTAAACGTTAAAGTGGCTTGCCATACGCCCAAGAAGGATCCGTTCTTGTCGCCACTGGTATCTTACACCCAAGAGGTTTTTACTTCTGTTACTCCTGTTTGTAAATATTTGTGTTAGTTCTAAATGGGCGAAGCAGTGTGACAAAATGTTACAGGGAAGTGCAATCTTTGATACACAAAAGAAGGTAACCCTGGTGAATACAAATGTGTATCTCTTAGATGTCGTTTTTACCGCCTATAGTTTCTTACAAAATAATCGGGCCAGCCTTTCCTTACCATTTGCGGAAGTTTAATTTTTAGAGTAAAGTTTTAAGAGTAAGTTTGTAATGGCAAATTTACGAGGGAAAAACGTTATTTTTCGTGGAGGTCCGTACATGATACATCTCTTCTTGATCAAATAAGTACAAAAATGTCATGGTGCTCTCCAAATGAAATTATAATGGTAGAGATCACAAAAGTGCCGTATAATGTATTACCACAAATGCATTAAACTATTCAAGAAATCACAAATGAAAATGTTGTAATAAAATGTCATTTGTGGGTTTTCTGTTTTTTCTTGATTACATTTGTGGTCTACTTGTATTACATTGTAGTTACTTGAGCATTTATTTACATATGAGGTCAAGATGCATTACGTCGTAATAATTTTCATACTTAATTTCATTTCTGGTCATCATTATTACGGTTATGACCTTAATGAAATGTAACCGGTCACGGTACAGTTTAAATTTAATTTCGAGCGCGACATAAATTGACAGAAAAGATAATCCATACAGCGAAGAAGGCGGTGATACATGTAGGTACATGTTTAATTTGTTTCGAAACCATCTCTTTGCTGATGGTCATATGAGTGTGAGATATCATTCTACTTGTTTACTGACGTTTAAGAGGCCCATAGATGCATGTGTCATCATACAGATGTCTTGGCAACTTCTAAGAGCTAGTACGGAAATTGCATGAATGATCACAGTTTATTTCCAACTTACCAGTTGGCGCCAAGCCGGACGTAAGTTCCTCTGATGTCAACGCCACCCAGTATATCGTAAATTCTCGAACAACCGTAGCGCTGTAAGTGAGTTGTCAGAAAAAAAAAATCAAATCAGGTAAATCGTAGGATCATTAAACCATCGTGATTCGAAACGTATAACTACTTGTAATGACGAAACATATATCTGTTTTAAATACTCTTGTAGAAAAAAATATATATATAAAAATGTATTTTAATGTTTCAACTCGGATGACATCATATGTGAAATTATTTATTTATCAGAGCATGCGTCCTATCATCACTGAATTCACTGAGTTGCCTGCTTGTATTCATGTGTAATGACTACAATACTTTTGGACTATGTTTAAGCATTGCACCGTAATAAGAGTACTGTATATTGAATCCAGGTTTCAAAAGCAAACATGACATTTGAAAAAGCTCCTGCTTAATGGAAACGTCAAGAGTACAGGTGTCATCTTTTTATGCGCTTTTGTCCAAAGGCGTCGTTCACAAGACAAACATGATGTTATTCTCCTGTAGAGAACACTTCACGTTGGATAAGGCTACTGCAGATGAAAGAAGTGTTTCGTGAACAACATGTGAGACTAGAAATAAATGTAATTCCCAACTCACTAAATATGTCTTGCATCATACTGTCAAAAGAAGAATTATTGAAATAAAAGGAAATCCTCGTCTCATTTATTGCAGCCTGTCTTTTTTTTCTGAATGATTTGTTAGGTTAGAGACAAGTGTGTCCTATTCTTAAGTAACTCAGTGTCTTTTTTGCAATAATTCCTGTAGCACTTACAAGAAGCGTATATTCCCGACATTTGTCGACGGAGGTAGCCAGTTAAATACGACAGGTTCCTCAAGTGACTTGTCATCACGACTGTTATGTGTTAGACTGCCGAACTGAGAGAATGGTTCTGGACAGCCGGTGAGGTATCTGTAATCGCCGTTAGCATCTATCAACCATGATCCCACCGCGGTATCGGTACTGTCTCTAGCTTGCAGGAGAATTCCTCTAAAGGCGGCACCTTCATCCGAAGTTCGGCTCAAAGTCACTGAGGTAAAAACAAAATCACCAACATGAGCAAGAAACCCCGTTTAAGTGGCGTCGCATAAGACATGCAGAGATTTCTGTAGAAGTTTGAAAACGTAGGTTATGTTATATTAATGAGGTATGTTTCTTTTATAAATTATGATAATAGATTGATGGAGCTCTGAATCAAACATTTATCTTTTTTATACTTTGGGATCAGAGTATCGACATTTCATGTCGATTACCAACATTATGCGATTATTTTGCATATCTTTTTTTTTTGCACTGTTTGTAAATAAATTGGTCACTATGTATCGTGAAGAATGCAGAAAAGTGTAGATATATTCACATATGGAGTTACATGAGAGACCATTAATGACATTTGCTGATCGACTTCGTATGTGAGTGAGATGGTACAGTGTTTATAACAATTCCTTTCCTGTATTCATATTACCCTTACCACTGATCTTGTACTCATTCCGTCTAGAAACAGTTAACATCTCACTACAATTATGGCCACATTTATTCATCGCTATGCTAAACTAAAGATTATGGACATTTTAAGGTTTCTACACCTTACCAGTTGGACAGAGAGTATGCTTGTTAAAAAAAAAAGGAACTGGAAGCTCGAGAAAATGTACAATAATAACACACGTTGTTTACATGGCGCTTTTCTTGTGCAACGCAAATCAAATCCCTGCAACAACGAGAACAGAATATTTGAGTGTAAAAAAAAAAACTTAGGATAAACTAATTTTGACATGTTACTGTTACACCTCTAATGTATGGATGTTCTTCTATGGAGGTATGGAGTGACGTCATTGACTTTCAATTCAATGAAATCCAGTAATTTTTTTTACCTGGAAATATTCCACAGAAACAAAATAGCCTACCCTGGAGGGTCACGTGCTTCGGGATTTGATGTTACGTGCATTAGCTGTACGGAATAAGGAGTATTAACAAGACAGTAAACACTCTATGCATTTTGAGGCGCAAGCCATTCGACTGTTGCTGCTAATAAAATGTCTCAGTTATCAGCACAATTCTTTACAGCATGGGTCGGCAACCTTCCGAGGGCTCGGTCCATCTTGCTATTTAGCGAATTTATGGAGGGGCCAAAGGGGCACTTGAAATAGCTGGAGGCGAGGCGTGTAGCGGAATTTGATAATTGAAATAACTATTACAAACTTTCGTGGCTAGGCGTTCTCTCCAGTATTGCACATTGTGAACTTTGTACACGATTTTGGCTGCTCTCCTTGGGGCGGATTTTTGACACCGAGGGACCGGACTCGGCCCGCGGACCGTCGGTTGCCGACCCCTGCTTTACAGTATACGTTGCCTACAAAACAAAGTCATTTTGCAGCACGTGATCCTCCATGCAACAGACATAAAAATTGGGATCCTAATAGCTTCAAGGTAGCATAGCTTATATATGAGATGGAGATTCGTCCGCATTTTGTTCAGTGTCGGTGAAAGTCCCTGTCAGGGATATTTTGGCAACTTTTTGGTATGTCATTATTTGAGATGGGTTCATGGTGTGAAAATGGTGCCAACTTGAATAGAAGCAATCATGGAAAAGGTATGGAGCACTGGTGGAGCATTATCATTCGAGGCGATGCGTGACTTGCACCAATGAGAAGGTGTGGTAATTTGGATATATAGGCTCTATCAGAATGTCAAAGAGGGATAGCTTAGGCCTATATCTGTTAAAAACTTCTACAACGCGTTAAAGACCACATTACATTTGCAATTTAGTGTGTAAGTCAATGGAGCAAAGGAAGGAGGAACTTAAGCTAGAAGTGTTATTCCACAATATGAAAATGGCCGAACACAGGATGGTCACATGCTGCAGGAATGTAATCTTACAGACAGTGCAATAAGTTTGTGCACCCTATTTTTACTGCTTAAATAGTTGTGCAAAAGATTAGCATTTTAGCTCAGCCGTACGTAATATGGGGTAACTAATTGGCAGCACCAATGTCCTGCATTTTAGACGAAGGATCACTGGGCTGTTACTCTGTTACCGCAACTGATGAAATGCCTCAGTTAGCAGCACAGAACTGTACAGGGTATGTTGCGCGGCATGCGCGTTGTTTGTTGCAACTATTGTTGGTGCCACTATTAAGTGTGAACGTATGTAACTATAACACCTACCATACCAAGCCATTCCCATGGAATGTGACCCTCCACGTAGCAAAACTGTCCGCTACATGGAGGGTCACGTGTCACGAGAATGACTTGTTATAGTGGGTGTAATAGTTTCATTCATTCGAGCTTAAAAATAGCAACAGCAACAACTCTGCAACAATTTCATCAATTGTAGCAGAGTAACATTCGAATGATTTGGTAAAATTTGTGATGTCTTGTGATGACTCCTTTATCCTTATGACGAAGGTAAAATTGCCATCGTTTGTTCAACTAGTTAAGCAGTCAAACATATAAATGCACAAACCTATTATATTCACCAAAGTCACCACACAGAACGTGAACCTCCGATGTACAGGCCTTCTTTTTACTGTGGGACAGAGCTATCATCTATTTCTATTTATCTTTGTGTTTATTTGCTGTGGGATAATGTAAACAATGTATTTATTTATTTGCTGTGGAATAACTCTTCCAGCTTAAATACAGGATTCCGATGGTAGCAAACAATTAGACGCATATTTTTTCCATTGGCGCGTTTCTTCCAGCTAAAAGTTTCGGCCGATTCCATTGTTTCATTTTGGCATACTGCAGGCCGGTAGTGATCATGAGTAGATGGTGCGTTGTCATGAATAAAGCCCCCATGACATGTCCTTAGATGCAAATTGTTGCACTAGCAACACATGTCGGTCAAGAGAGACGCCCAGTTCAGTGACTTTGGTCCAGGATCTCTCTAATAGCCATAGATGGTTTTCCGAGTTTTGAGCACTTTGGTGAACACTGAGCACTCTCAGGCCCGTAGCCAGGGGGGTCGGAACGTTCGAACGACCCACCCCAACTTGAGGGAGATCCATTTTGCCCGCCCTATGTTTAAAGGGTCAGCTATAAAATATTTTTTATCTTGACATACTGAGGCCGAATTTTCGTTCACTTTTAGCAGGAAGATGAAACCTTTCCACTTATGTCATAAAATGTATACAGGCCCAAACTGACCACAATATCTCATCACCACATACATATACTATGTGGAGTGATGAGATAAGCTCAAAAACGCGCATGCATGGTTATGTCATTGTGGCTATGGATATCATTGAACTAGATACAATACAAAGCCCGGACACACTGCCATGACAACCTGCAACACGACGGCGACCACCAACAGCGTCTGCTGTGGTCGTGGCGGTGTGACCGCTTCCACGACTAGAGTTCAGTTGTGTCGCAAGCCGTCGCCGGGGCCCGATTAAATATGTTCAATTGTAGTCGGGTGCAGTAGGTACAGTTTAAGCCCTGTTCATATCGCCACGACTACCAAAGAGTGTATACTCAGGCGCGTAGCCAAGGAGGGGGCGAACGAGACGACCGTCTCCCCCCCCCCCCCTTAATTGGCCATATTGTGGTATTTTTTTTAGGTCTTCGCCAGAAATACCCAGGAGCATAGGCATAGCCAGGGAAAGGAGGGCGAATAGGGCAACCCTGCTTGATCTCATTTTCGCTTTTTTCGGCGACATCGCTAAATAGTAATTCCCTGAAGTTATGCGGCAGGCCTACCAAGGCAGGGGTTGAATGCAGGGTTGGGAGCATGTATGTATGCATGCATGTAAAACACCCAGGAAGGGCCGTTTTCATCTATCTGAGTGGTTTGTGGAGCCAAAAGTTTCTTTGAATACTCACGTGCATCATTTTTCACAGACTAATTGTTTTCTCAGTAATTGAGAAATTGTAGACATGGGATCTGTATTTCACGGCTGAGTTCATGCAACTGAAAATACTTTGGAAGGGCTATTTCCGGCCATCTGGGGGGTTTGTAGAACTCAAAATTTTCTTTTACGCTCCGGGCCAACTGATGGTGGCGCTCCGCTTAGATAGTCTTCACAAGTTCGCACCCTTCTTGACATATTCCTGGCCCCTGTGTCTACTATTTATGTAAATTGTCTACGACAGAAGGTCTTTTGTAGTCCTCTAAAATGCTCCAGATTACGGTAAATCTGCAGATTTCAAAATTTCCTGGGAAAATAACCCCCGGAATCCCATAGCAACTGCATGCTTACGGCACGCGCCAGCCGCTTCCATATCTGGAAAAAGGTCCACATCTTGGAAAAAAGACCCACCACTCCACATGGGCTCGCTACGGGCCTGACTTTGGTGAACAAAGTGCTCAGTGTACCTGGATAGTTGTAGGTGTTATTTAGCAGAAGCATTGTCTGCGTCTGGTCCATTGTATCACTGACCAAAGGCAAATAGGATCAAGTAGTTTTGATACTACAAAAACGTTAAATGATAACCAAGGGCAAATTTCACACCGTTGCCCATGCTTAACCGTTATTTCCAGAACAAAATCACCCTATTACAACCCCTCCTTTAAGTTGAAATGCAGCGAGCTGTATATGGCTTTCTAAAGGCGTTTAAATCCTCAGGTCAACAGTAGCTGACTTTTAAATGACTCCATTGTCGACGACGGAGTAGACAGTGAATCGAAAAGTTATAGTCGAATGAAATTATTCAATACATCCAATATTGAAATTATACTGAACTAGCTTGAAATTATTTTTGTTGTATATCTAGTAGTGTTTCGGTGGACAAAAAAGTGCAATGCAGTTCTATAACCGATAAATAACTTTCTTTTTTCACCTAAATCTACTTGAACCTTTAAAGCTTTGTTTGAACAACTTTACACAAATAAACGAAACTGTTCGGTTCGGTGTTTCATATTAGAGGAATAGAAAGCAATTTAGATGCATTGAGCCCTCTCTCCAAATTCCAAGTTCATAGTCTGGACTGAAAGTTAGAGAGAAACTATAATATAATTAAACGACACCAGGAAAACCCACGTCACGACCGGTTTCGTCCTTAAGGCGAACTCATGATATATATATATATATATATATATATATATATATATATATATATATATATATATATATATATATATATATACATACATATATATATACATATATATATACATATATATATACATATATATATACATATATATATACATATATATATATACATATACATATATATATATAAATACATGTATATATACACATACATATACATATATATATACATATATACATATATATATATATTGTTCGATATTCTTTGTTGTGAAGGGCAAGCGTGTCATCCCCGTCGTATGTATGGACAGAGGTGTGATGTAATTAGGTCTACCCTTGGATCAGTGGTGTGTGTTTTGCCCATCAATGCCTTGCAGTACCGATCGCTTGACGTTACGTAAAACTCCTCTACAGCGTGATGTAAGTAATAAAACGGACCACATCAGTGGTCGTGATCTCTGGTTAGTCTAAGGCTTTATTTCTTGCACACTGTTAAATCCACCAGGATCAAAATCACAAAGAGACATTATACCAAACCACAAAACCGATCAAATATATTCTCCTTTTTTCTACAAGAAGGATAACTTGTATATCTAATAACGGTTGGGCATTATCAGCTATTGTTTTTTCGTTGAATAAAACTGCTCAGCTATCAAAACCAGCCTGAGGTTTATGATATTATGTTTTTTCCATTCTCGCACGTTTTACAATAATTTCTACTATCTGAGATTTCATATATCTTGTGAACGACATCAGATCAGCTAATTTTCTTTGAAAACAATATGTTTTCTGCTCTCACTGAAGAAGGTTCCAGGGGAACCGAAAATTTCGAATTAATTTTTCATTGTTTTGTACTCTTCACGTTAACCAGTCATGTTTTTATTTGCGTACTGTTTAACCGTTTCTTTTCTCGGAGTACATATGCACCTTTTTATTGTGTAACGTTACGACACCGCCGCCGAAATGCTAACGCTAATGAGTTATCACGGAGACCGCCATTAATATTAGCTGAGCTTGGATATCCATATGACAGATAGATGAATTCCCGTCGTCAGGTCGTTTTTTTTTTTTGTTTTTTTTTAAGTAAGTGGCCACGTGACGACTGTAATTCGTACACGTCCGATCTGTTATCTTATATAAGTAAAATACCTCGTAATTCCAACAACACCCTATACGTCTAGACAGAGCTATGAGAGTAACAGTAGTGTTGGAGGAGGCCTGCCAGGTAATTGGAGAGCGTGTAAAGCTGGTGTTCTTATTCAAGACTTGGCAACTTCCATCCGTTTATTTTGTATCTACCTATCGAGTCAACAAATAGGCCTATATATTCATTGTGAAGATATTTCACTGCAAATTCCAACTAACATTTACTGATTATGTTTCCTGATACGAGTCTGTATGTAGGTCTGTAGAAGTCACGTAAGCTTGCCATTATAAAACGAAAACACAATAGGAAAACACGTTGAAAGCAGGTTTACCCGGCGGAACAGAAGCATTATTTTGCTCGCTGAGTAGTTGAAAGAAGGCTAATACATTGAATCAGATATTGAAAGTAACAAAGCAAAAACAAAGACATTTTGATTCATTTGTGTTCAAACATGCACTCGCTGATCAGGAATCGGTACATCGAGTGCCAAAGTGAAGGACTTTTTCATTTATTGCTACATAGCTTGCATCCATTACATAGCTGAGTCAGACTTACCTGGTACAAGGGTGTTGGGAAAGTAGCGGCTGGCTTGAACCGATATTTGGTATGGAGAAGGTTCCGTCTGTGAACTAGTGCTACCATGGAGTGGAATCAATGTAGAGCACGCCTCCGTTCCAGCCCCCGTGGGAAACGCCTTCACAAATCCCTGCAATGACAGAAATCCAGCGAGCAGCAAGAAGCTCACTGAGATCTCCAGGGCTCCCATCTTGAGATTTCGCCGACGGGCCTCCGAGGAAGACTTGTACTAGAAAATGCTCGAGGGTAGACTTGAACAGGCCCCTACTGGTGCCGGAATCCGTACTCATATGAACTACGGTGAGAAAAAAAAAAGAGAAAAGAAAAAAAAAAAGATTGACCCGATCTTTCAAGCTTGAACGATGACCTTCACTGGATGAAAATTGTATTCAGTTTGTGTAGAGGCCATTGTACGCTCTCTCTCTCTCTCTCTCTCTCACCGACTTGCACGCTTGGACGAATAAAATGACAAAACCATGATTTCCGAAAAGGTGAGTACTAAATTTCATAGGTTCTATGATGACAGAGTTCCATATATAGTGTGAGATGATTGACAGATGATGAGAGGGAAGGACTGAGGGAGAAACCTTGATGACAGAGAAGAAGAGAGGAAGGGGTAGGGATCACTACAGAGTAGGGGTGGGGCTGAAAATTAACCTTGATATTATTTGGCATCATCTGCATCTAAGCAAGTCTGTCTGTAGCCGTTCCCCCAATGACGTCATGAAACGGAGCTTTCTAAATGTAGTATTTCGGGACGACAATGACTAGACCCTGACCGTGGTTGGTACTTTTATCGCTTTCAATGTTACATTTATACTCTATCCTTGATAATCTGTTCTATTAATGTGGGAGAGTGTCAATGTTTCTTTTAGCTTTGCCAAACAGTTTCCTCCGTAGTGCCGGACCCCTGCTTTAATCAATCGTTGCCTTTTGGGTCAACAGCTCATGTTGCCATCTACCCCTTTTGCTGTAGATGACAACATGAGCTTTCCGTAACACGAAAACTATGGTGTTCAATTGACACAATCACCTACAATCAACAATTTAGCATACAGTGATTTAACGGTGCATTTTTGTTTGTACTGCATATAGCCTATGCACACGATACCCTGTACGCAGATCGTGGATAAAAATAAAAAAAAAACGTCCAAGAATAGAGCACCGTGGGACAACACACTTAACCGATTACACAATTGACTTGTGGCAGTACAAACTTGCAACAAACTTCACCCCCTTCTCGCCAGATCTCTATCGAACTTTTTTACGACATTCACCTACGAACCCATAGTGAGGAAAGTTTTTGTTAGCCAGATAAACCTATCATGACGGAGGCAGTCGTAGGATGGATCGAGGAAAGCACCGAGAGGCAAAGTGCTTCTCAGTTTAAAGGGAAATAGGGCGTTTAGAATACACCAATATGACCTACAAAAGAAATAGCTTTAGTTATTGTTAAACCATTCAGTCTCATCACTAAACACCTGCCAAAAGCTTCATCTCCTCAAAACATTAAGTATGTGATGAGTAACGGAAGATGCATCATTTGAATTTTGAAAAGTTTGGGTGAACAAATTAGTGTGGAGAAGCAAATAACTGAGTTTCTATCTGTGAGAAACGAATTTCTTGAAAAGAAGACTACTGTAATTCCTTATCTTGAATATACTATCATTCTACACCCACAAACACTGGTATTAAAAATATGGATGTTTCCTGTAAAACAAACGCCCTATTTCCCTTTAAAATTCATCAGTCAACAAAACAAACTGTGAAATCGTTGTACGCAAAAGTCTAACGCCCCGATGGAAGGAAGCCAAACTGAAAATCATACACTGAGTCATGTTGTACCGTGGGAACAAAAGAACTGATTATTACGCTACGCCTTTGTGATTTTTCGAAAAAAAAAAAATCAGAACAAGAACTTAAGTATATAATTTTGGCTGATAGAGCCTAAGTGTTATAATGTACACTTGAAAAACTGAATAACACTGATGGACCATTGTTTTTGGGTAAATGTGTTATAGGTATTACTCGAAGGATATAAGAAAATCATGACCTAAATATCGCAAATAGTAAAAGCTCGAATTCCGATTTCATACCTATACTTGAAAATCAATTACTCGTATCTATGATGGATTAACACTGACATGCGTACTAAATGTTTCCAATATTTAGTCTCCTTTTCTCTACGTAAGAACTACCTGCTGTCGTAGTTTTTTTTTAAGTATTCTTTTTTTATAATTTGAAAGTTTCTTACGCCAACTCTCTATTGGTAAAAAAAGGAGAAAGGGGCTCGAGGAAGAAAAAGAAGAACGTGCTATCGCTCTAGTAGTATTTTCAAGTCTTTAAAAAACTTTTGCAAACTGCATTTTTTTTTATTTTGCGCAACAGAACAACTATGGTGAAATCCATTTATTTATTTGACGTAAACAGATAAGAGAATTTTGTATTCCGTCTACAGGCATGTTTTTAAATGACTGGTAATGCATTTTAGTTTCGGATGTGTTGGAACTTTCCTTTGCTTTATTGTAGGAGATTACAGTAGGAGCTCAGGCTGTGCGATTATAAAATAATTTCATGAACTCGCCCTCAATCATTCCTTTAGTTCAACCATGGAGTCCCTGCCGTGTCTTCGAAACCAATAAAATTATCTGGGCAATAAGTCTTTTTTTCCGGAAATGATCTCGATTCGACGAAATGAATTGTGGGATGCAAGTGAGATAAACAAACCACTCTCGCCATACATAGAGTGAAATTACCCACACTTTTAGACAAATTAGAATGCATTTTTAGACGAGAAAAGGCATTTACGTGACTTTCATGACAAAGAAAGGTAAATGCGAACCCTTTGTATATCTGCAATCGGTATAAAAAAAAATGGGATCTGGGGATATGCGCATGCTCAGTCGAGATTGCCCAAAGGACGTATTAGTTTCCAATCAATAAGGCATCACTTTTTCTTCCTCTGTAAACCAATATATTTTTTCTCAGTAATGCAACAACTTTAAATGGTATTCTTTTTTGCATATGATCTGTAAAATGATACTTTGGGGGAATGTAACGTTTAATGAATTATTCGTATCTTATTTAATGTTTGATTTTCAATTTGATGCATATATCATCAAAATAACTTATTTCAAGTAGCCGGCGATCTTTGGATTACTGCTGTTTTTTGGAAATAAATTGCTGTTGTGCAAAGTGTAAAGAAGGAAAGGAATGCCATCGTGGTGATATTGAATTTCCCGCCAATTGCAAACAATAGCCTCGATAACTACTTCAGCCAATGAGACTAACCTCTTGGACAACTGGATTAAACTTGGATTCTTTATGACGCACCTATAATAGTGGCTTCTTTCTTCTTCTTGTTTTTGCTTCTTTCATAGCATGTTATCACTATCTATATATAAAAGTATATTACTAACTAACCGATTTCGACCCCCACCTACACCCCCCTTACTTTATGGAAGCATGCCGAGTCCAGCACTACCGACGCTGTTGGACGTCTGAAGTAACAACGGAGACACGTAATATTCACACTAACAACAGTGTTGACATCACTAGAGCAGGTTGTAGCTAGACAAGTTTTAGAGCAGGGCCCCAGGCATAACCAGCCACTTCTGGCGGGACGGTCCAGGAGCTCGCACCAGGGCCTCTGGTAGGGTTCAGAGCACGCCCCCCCCCCCCCTTGTGGGACTCCAGGGAGCAGTTCACATGAGCTCTCTGTGTCATCTGTAAAACAGTGTTACGTGAAAGTATTCGCAAAACTTTCGAGTGTTAACTCAAAATGCACATTCTTCTAGTGTCATATAGTATAGTTTGTGAAATTTTTAAAGCGCAAACTTGATCACTCATGGCGGGTGGGAATTACTAGTCCCAGGAAGACTACCCGATGCCGTCCACCGTAGCTACAACCCTGCTCAGGAAAAGATCTCGAACAGAGCTTCCGATAAAAAATGCAACGGTTTCTGTAAGATTCTATAATATTACCAAATCCTTTAAATACCAAAAAAAAAAGAAGAGAGAAGCACCTTCGAAACTCAAGGTACTGGGCATTTGCGAGAGCAGTATACTAATAAAAATCCTACTCGCTATTCATAGGCTATGGGCAATATTCGCAGCATGATAAAAAAAAAAAACCTTTTGCTGCATTTTCAACGGTGAAAGTCATGCAATAAAAGCCTACACTACACATAACATGTATAGAAATTCTCTTGAGTCAAGCTGCTTTGGACGAATATTCGCACAGTCTTGTCGCCTTACGATCCAGGTGACTTTTGTGTCCAATGGCCCGTGGAGAAGCTTGAATTATTGAAAAAAAAGGAGAATAGTCAGTACAGGATTGTTATTGTGGAAGGAAGGCTGTAATTACCAAACGGTTCATATGCTGGTAAAAAACAAACTTCATTGAAGCGTAAACCGGGCTTCTTTGCTTCAAAGACAGAACAAAGAAACGGATAGAAAGATCATCACGTTAATTTGAAGGTCGTATCACGTGAACTAATTTCAAATGCACCCTGCTTAAGTTTGATATTCATAAAAATGGCTTCCATTGATCTTTTACAGTCATAGGTATACAGTACAATACGTCATGTTACAAAACACTGAAAAGGGCGTATTAATCAAGTTGTCGAAGAAATAATGTGATATACAAATTTGTCAGAGTAATATCATGTCAGAGTGTACCATTAAAGCTTTCATCAGAGAAATCGAAACTGTTTTGAGAATAACATTTTAGTTTTTTCTTCTCAGGATTTGCTCTTTGCATTTTCATATTAATACTTTGAATCACATAGAAAGGATTCGTTAATACCATGGAGAAAAAGCAAGTTTTTGATTTTGCAAGAGCTCATAAGTGCAACATTATTATATATAAAAAAAAACAACAATCAAAGAAGCAAAATTAGGCCTATATGTAAACGAATTGATAATAATATGAATAAGATTGCCGACTGTTAAAATAAGTATTTCAAACTGAGTCAAAAGTATATATATGTAAACCTTTGTTAATACAGTACTATACATAAATGCACAAAAGTCTTTGCAAATTTGGTCTCTGGAAATTTACACGCATTACTGTATGAATCAATGGGAGGTCATATCAACACCAAGATGTAATTCTTATATCCTAGACTGAATGTAATCACTTGATGTCACATAATACAGTGCCATATTAAAAACCGTTATTAACCACCAGGCCCCACCGCTCCCATTGTAATTTTGTTGACCTTTCCGAAATTTCTGCTATTAATTTTAATAAAACTGCAAACATAAAAATGTGGCATATGGCTTGGATTATTTTAAAAAAAATCTGATGAAACGTGTTCCTGAGTTCTTAGTTGGCCCATATTTGACATAAAACCTAAATTCGAGAAAGCTGTACAACCACTGAGATCAATAACGGGGTCCTTGTTTTTCATAAACTGACAGACGACTGTCATTTTCGTCACTTTTGGTTCTTTGCAAATTTTAATAGATATGACAGCTTTACACCGGGCACACAGCGATGAACTCACTGGGATCAAATGCGCCCTATATTATACAAATCCCTTCAGAGTACAGACATCTTACTGATTGTGTGCAAGTTTACACAGACTGGGGACAACATCGATTTAGTGCCGAATCTTACAAAAGGTGGCAAAAATTCTACCTTTTTTCTTTGTTAATTTTTTTTTTCTTCGAGCTCAACAACAAGTGATTGTCGTTCTACCAAGTAAATAAGTTGTCGTTCACTAAAATCCGTTCCTGCTTCCAAGTACACATTACAATGGTTATGGCGGAAACAATCTTGCGAAAATTTTGTTATTTCTTCATAGCACTGCACTAAGACAATAGATAAATGTGGTATATCTTGTGACCAACCTCATCGCCCTATGACGTATATGTCATTTTCATCACCTCACCGGGATTCTGCTCTGCTCTGCTCAGATAACAAGCAAAAACACAGTAAATTAGACATCAAATGCCTATAGTTCCAATGCCTAGCCTATACGCAAACAGTAAACATGTGTAATTAAGATCAAATGCGGTTAGGATTATGGAAGAAGGTCTGTTGACATTTTCAATGCAATCAATTCATCATGTATCACATTAAAGAAGCTCATTGAGTTGTTTCGTGAAATTCATTGAAGTTTTCTTAACCTGCCAAAGTTTCCTTCACACAGTAACTTGGATTGAGAAATTGCCAAACTAAGAGCATGCTCATGGGTTGCATACAAAAAAAAAAAAAAGAAGAGAGAAGTGAGTAATTAAAAATTTAATTTGGTTTCTGAAAGTTCTTGACCAGACACTTTTCGTGTTAGTAATAATTCACATGCACACGGTCAGTACGCATCAGGGTAAAACATTCAAACGTTTCACAGTTTTTATAACTATTCAATGTGAAACTTGAATCATTATGCTAATTATAAGCACTGCCGTACATTCGTACCCTTGAAAATCCCCACAGGCACATAAACATTAACTCAATGAACCCCGTCAGGATAATTTAACCCAGAGTCCAGACATCAAATTGATAGACCTCCTGTGATGACAAATGGAAACTGTGTCACTTCCTTCTTTTGAAATTGATTGAAAACTCCCTATAACTTCATTTTAGGTTAGCGTCGAGAAAGTGCTTTAAGTTTCCTAAGGAAAATGAAAACCCCCCGTCCCTGTCTGAATCACATGCTGGTAAGTATATTGCGCTTCGCTCGTATCGCAGCACACAATTAGTTCCGTGTAAATAATTGGCCATTTCTGCAATGCAGACAAAACTGAAATATCAACTTTTTTTTTACTTAATGGTGATATAATGGTGATGAAAGTTCACAGAAAAGGTTTTAAAAACTTTTAAGGAATTCCGTGAACCGCATTGAAAATGTTTGCAATGAAGCAGGTCGTGATGATTCACCCTTTTACCTACACATTTGGATCCATTAAAATCCAAGACCTTAAGATTAAAATAACAATATCGTGGTTTTTCAAACCACAATTATTGTGACTATACGGAAGTAACAAGGTCATGGATGAAAACACAGAGGTCAATTTTACTATTTGTCTCTCTTCGACCTGAATAATTTGTAACCCCTAGGTCATTGTATCAATCGGTGATTATTATGATTGTTATTATTATTAGTGGGATATGAAGGCAAATATGACTTATGATAAAAATATATCAACAAAACAGTGAGAGTGAGCTTGTGTTCAGAGGAAGAAACTTCACAAATTTTCCAAACAAACATTTGTTGTGTTAGTCCATGCTCAGTTTTTTTTTTTTGTCTGTTCCTGGCTTCCTACAAATGGGAACCTTTAAAACTGCATTCAATTGTTGGGTCAAAAATTGTTGAAATAAAAGTGACTGATACTACTGATTCTAAGAATCTTTTTTATATCCACCTAATGTATTTTTTTTAGAACTTTTCATGCCAAGCAAATGAATACGTTACAGATTTTTACTTGATGTAGCGCTCACAAAACACACCGTGGGAGTGTTATCACACTCCACAGAGTTGAACTACGTCAACTATTGCATTGGGTTTTAAAAAGGCTCGTTAAGTTGCTTTGGGAAATTCGCTAAATATTTCTAAACCTGTCAAGTTTTCTTCACATACCAATGACAAATGGTCAAACTAAGAGGATCACAATGTTTCACATACAACAGAACATTAATGAAGGGGTGGTTAGTGTTTTAATTTGGGTTTTGAACATCATGACCAGACACGTTTCATATTAGTACTACATTCACATTTGCACATAACCAGTACAAGTAACAGTCAAAAATTCAAACATTTTGACAGCTTTCATAACTTTTGGATGTGAACATGGTTAATTATGTTGATTGTGAGTATTGTCATGTGTTTATACCCTTCAAAATTACCACAATCTCAACTCAATGAGCCTCTTTAACGTAGTCTCTATCTACCAATCACTTGTTTTATGTACACCGCTATAAATTACGAAATTCACCAGACCTATCATTGCAAAGGTGATGTAGAATTTTGGGCCTACGCTGTTCACGTTGAAATTCAGTAAAACAATACCTGCATTGTGTACCCCTAACGACAGGTGAAAATGATACAGAATGAAAAAAAGAAATAGGCTGTAAAACATGAAATGCTAAGGACAAATATGTACGTTTTCGGGACTGCTCTTGCGGGAGAGTCGCCCTATTGCTAGTGTGTAGGTCTGTCTGTGGCATGGCAAGTAGCGTACGTCTTGTAGAACTCCACTGGGAACAGGATATGCCCCACGTATCATTTGTAAATGGTTCGGTAACTTAACTGAAAATTAAATGTAGGTATAATTCCTTGGAAGTTTATCCTGTCATACTATTTACTAGCAAGAATGCATCCTGATAGCAAGATTGATTGGACCGGCGACGGACCTCTGAGGGTCAATCTGTTGGTAGATATGTCCAGTGGTTAAACTCGGAGTGACGGAGATACTGATTGGTCGAAAACCTGTGACACATCATTCGAGATCTTGTTCAGCCCACGCGAACCTTCGATGGGCCCTCCGTCCCCACTTGGCCCACCGGCCCCTGCCAGATATCGATGGCATGTGTTGACGTAAGATTGTTGACGATTAAACCAGGTTATGAAAAGTGGGATGAAGTGATGTACTTGACGGCACAATCCGCTCCCGCAAGTTATTATTGTTTAGTCTCTCTTGTGCATTATTGAGTTACAGTGTATATAGGGTGAATGTCCTGGCACCGCGAGAAAGCTATTTGAACTCGTTTTTTTATGCAAAGGCAAGGACGGATAAGCTCTATGTACAGTGTGCATCTATTGTCGATTTTTCTGTTTTAATTTTAATTACTTTGCTTTGGATCGAAACCGCAACGAGCAGCTTTCGTGACCTCAATATCTGTCAACTCAACGTAAAAAAGCAAAGCTGAGTTGTGTAAGTTTCTCTTAGTTTGGAAATACAAGCCAAGCGTGGTTTTTGATTGAGGGAGTCTCCATTCGCTTGATAAGTTGTCTGAAACTGTCAGTGTAGGTCATCAAATAAAATGCGCGTTGCAGCCAGTGAGCTAGTAACTCGAAGTTCAACTGATGGAGGCGGTTCAGCCTCCAACTTGCGCAGATGTGGCCTTCGTAGGGCAAAAATATCTATTTCACAAGGGAAACAGAAATAAAAAATAAAGAAATATATTATAAACTAATTTGATCAAAACTTTCCATAGGCCTAGTTTTTGAGAGTTTGATAGTAAGTTTTACACTAAAATAAAATAACAGAAAAAAGATAAAAATTATTTTTATATTGTGGGACTCGCCCCCTTATCCAAATCTCAGTTCTTTCAAAAGTGGCGCATTTCGTAGTCAGCTACTAAAAGGACATAGCTACATTTATAACTGCAATGTATTAAGTTATGCTGGAAAGGGAAAATCATATTTCGCTACCTCTCTCTCTCTCTCTACAGCTGAGCTTGTGAAATATTTTGGACGCATGATGAACTGGACACTAGGAATCTTATATTTAACAGTCAGGTTGATTTCACAGAATCGGAATCTCATAACTTTTGGTCACTTACAAAGCACCTCCGATGGCATATCGCCTTATTAGATTTTCAGCTCGGGAAGAAGTTTTCTGGCCAGGCTGGTTCCCCAGAAAACTTAGTTAATCAATTAGCTAATCAATTGGCTGACACTCCGCGTCGATACTGTAACTAGTACGTGAGTGATAACACCACTTGAGCTCCCCCCCCCCCCCACAATGCCCCACTTTCAAAAACAGTCGCTGAGGGAAAAAAATGGGCTGGGTCTTGTGATAAAGTCCAATGAAAAACGTGGGAGCTAACGAAAAATCAAAGAGGATACATAAATCCTTATGATCATCCCAACCAATGTAATGTGTATTGCCATATTTCATGCATTGATTTTGTCTACGTCAATTAACTTAAGAAACTGCAGATATGATATTTCTTTTTCGGAAAAATGACGTTTTGCCACGTTCCAATACCTCGTAAAAGAGGCAAAATTCGAAAAACTGTCATTTTGCGGAGATAAGACAACTCATCAAAATGGCAAACTTCGGAAAATTGTCATCTTGCCGAGTTACATTCATCTTGCTAAAACGTCATAATTCAGAAAAATGTCATTTTTCCGAATAAGAGCATCATCAAACCGAGTCACGGTCGAATGATTTCACGAGGAAAATAGTGAATACAGCTAATATTCATCCAGTATGTAGTGGCTGAAAACATTATACCAACATATTTTGACGCGATGTTCAGACTCGTCAAAAATGGTAATTTTTCGCATTTTGTCACTTTGACGAAATGTTCAAACTAGGAAAAATGTTCCAAAATTGGTCAGTGTAGACCAGGGGTTACCAACGCAAGCGTTACCAAGCCTCCCCCCCCCCCCCCGCCGTTTAGGGAACTTAAAGGACGGTAAACGCCAGGGGACGGCAAGGGGCACTTGGACAAAAAAAGTGAAATACCATATACTTAGTCTAACCCGAGGCTTTAACAGAAGCAAATTGGTGGTCACTACAATTACTTTTCAAATATATTTTTGTCCACAATATTCACAGTTTTCAATTTTCTTTCATAGCGGGAGGGGTAATCACAAGAACCCAGTGAACCCCTTTTAGTTACACATATAATCACCCAAGTGGTTAGGCTCCTCCCATTAATTTATTTCTACCTACAGTTCAGTCATTGTCTTATGGTGTGACATTATTAAATAAGTAAAACAATGAATCTCTACACAGTAATTATCAGGACGATCAGACAATAAGTCTTTTGATTGACATGTTATGTTATTGAAATGGGGGGGGGGAGGGGAGAAGTTTTCCCATTTCCATTCTGTGAAAGGGGAAGTTGAGCGTGTATTTCTAATGTGGGGAGAGACGTGGGGACATGTCACCCAACATTTTTGAGAGGAGGGTTCACTAACTCATTTGTTACCCATTCAATTTCACTTTTTGTAACCCGAAATTAAAGAAAAAAAAATGCACCTTTCTCTGTGAGCGTCAATATCCAAACCTGTGCTATACGATACAAAAAAAAATGTTTGAAATTTGCAAGTTCAAAGAGACAGTCAAAGGGTCATTTCGTGCAGTCGGAGAGTAATTTTACCAAAACTTTTCAGCAAGCTCTCCCCTCCAACCGATGGTGGCATTTGGATGGAGTCCAGGGAAAATATACGTCACTGGTGGGCTATTACCTGCTTCCCCTTTCTTAAACTTTCCCCCAATCCCTTGATCCCCCATGTAAAATTCTGGATTGCGAGACTGAGAAGTTTTGCACCAAATCCAGCCTCCAAACCCCGTATCCGTTATTCATTGATTAATGTCTTGTTTGAATTTTATTGTTTGTAAGCTGTGTTTTATACTTGATGTGTCTGAATGGTAAAAAAAAACCAAATACGAAATACTAATAGTCTGACGTGGATGGTGAAAACCGCTTAATAAAACTGCCCCAGGTTTTATTTGACATTTCCCAAAGGTAGCGTATACGGAGTTTCTTTTTTTTTTCAATTGATCACTGTTCCCCTGACCTATTTATGTTTTCGGTGCCATATCCAGGCCCGTTACATATATTTTATATTGCACTGCGTATTGCTATTTGCTCAGTCCTGGTGACACCATTTCTGTTGTTCAAACGGTGGTGGTTGAAGAGTGTTTACAATAGGTTCCTAGAGACAAACGAACCGCATCCTCTATTCATTGATTAAAATATTGTTTGGATTTTATTGTTTATAAGCTTGCAACAAGGACATTGTGGTTTCTAATTGATGCTACAACTTAAATGAAAAAACAAAAAAATAATAATACTGGTCTTCGGATTTCAACACAACAGAAACTTTCTTTGTAAAATGAATGCAGTCAAGGAAAGTAGTTTTCTGCTAAATTTCATAAATCTGTCCTTACGTAAAACTGAATTGAGAAAGAAATGAAGTCAGCATAGAAAGATAATTGGGCTGAGAGGGGTAGGGGTATAGGTAATTAGGATTAGTTTTAAGATGAACGGAAATTGAAAGTTTTAAAGCAAATCATCAAAGGAAAAAGTGTGTAACATTTCCGGTTAGTCAAAGTCAGTTTATATTAGAACTATAACAGTCGGTGATATGGTCTATTGTTCTCCATTTGTAGGTTCCAGCAGCCTCTGCGAATGCAGTTCGAGGCAGTCTTAGACGGATGAAACGTGATTACCTGGGTGTGTTCAAAAGGTGTGAGCTTGAGAGGGAACGTTGAAAGAGACAACCATGGCAAACATGCTTAATTCATCGCTATTAATTAACTCCAGTCTTCACTTATTTGTCTCAACACAACAATCGCACTCCATTTACATTGCTAAGAGTGACTGACAGAATTGAAACGACCCGAACGGACCTATTAGCTGGTGAGCGACACCGATTCCCGCCCCCCCCCCCCCTCCATTTTGGAAATGGTCTAAAAAAATAAAACAACTTAAACACAAAATCTTTGTACCTATCTTGTCACAATGCCATATGAACCTTCATTTCCTTTCCTTCACAAGAAACTTATGCGATGTCTTTCAGGACAGACGAAAACTAGTCTCGACCAAAGAGAGCCTGTTAAGCTGATTTGCCGTCAAAGTGGATTCGTCATATCATTTAATTTCAAGGTATCATTACCCCCCACTTCTGCCCCCCCCAATTATTTCAACTTTTGTTTATGTTCGTGGGATGGTTGTTTGTCTATGAGGGAGAGGAGGAGGAGGAGGGATTGGTGAAGCTTATAATTACAACTTGCAAGAAGCTAGTACCGTGTAACTTGACAAAGAAGTGGTGGCTTGTATCGTTTACACTGTCCTGCTGCAAATCTTTCCATCGTAGCATCATTCACAGTATGGCCTGTATTGCCTCGAACTATGTGTGTTAGAAATCCAAAATGTTATCACACTTTGCTTTTTTTTTTTCGTATTCTCTACTACACCGGTATACCTTCAGATTAAAACCAATTCAATCAACTATTTAGTCGTTTGATATGACCTTTGATAATCGATGGTTGGGAGAGATTTTTTTCCTGGAGAGATCTTTTAATAATAACAATGTTTGTATGATTCTAGCAAAGAAAGGTGCATTGAAACAGGGGACAGCATCTTTGCATTAAATTTAGCAAAGCAACTTGTGACCTCAACATCCATCTTTGCTCCAGTCATGCGTCTAGTGCCGGTATAGACCCATACCATCGGAACCTCCATAAATGCCAATCCGTTGTACTACAGTCCTTCAGATCATGAACAAGGCTTGTTCTTTGAAAGGAAACATTCAAATGAAGGATACATTTTCTAGATAGTCAACAATTTGATCCCGTCTACAGCGTCTATGTCGGTGGCCTTATATAAATCACATTACATCATGAGGTTTCTAGGTGCAGGCGTTACATAAATTGTAATCCCTGTTTTCGAATGGTCTTCGGTCCTTTGAATGACTTCAAGGAGAACCAGAGGGAGATGAAAAAGGCGAGACGAAGGACGATTGAGAAAGTCTACAAAACAGCCACATTGAATGCTCTTAATTCATAATTCGTCTGTCTCTGCGGCAGGCCTGTTAGCACTTTAACGGTAGGCTTCACAGTGAAGAGCAAACTGCAAAACGAGTTATCCAATCCTGCTTCGCGGGGTTTTTAAAGCACTCTTCTACTTGATGATTTAGATTGATGGCAAGCAAGGACATTCGTTTTTTTTTTTTTTTTTGTCTTCATTCAAAATTCTGAACCCAATGAAATGTTTAATACTTTCAGATCAATTGCTGACATTTTAAGAAGTTAACTTAAAGTATTCACTCAGAGAAGTGCCTTGAAATATCCGGCTTTCAACCACCATAAACTGACTATTTTCAAAAACTTATGGGTACGAGAAAGCTTTAGTTTATAAAATAAGTAACCCTCATAATCACATCGTGTAAACGGTGTCTGTCTGCGCCCTAACATGTTTCTTTATTATTTCTTTTTCTCTCAACTGCTATATTGGTATATGTGTTTGACTCTGATCTCGAAGTCCTACCCGGACTCTCGGAGATCGAGTATCCTTCTGAGGATGTGGGCAGTGCCTAGTAGGCCTATAGTGCTGTCTTTGTGAGTTGTTGCACTTTGTGTTGACCAGGGATGTATTGTAGGTGTCCCTCTACATTGTTGGTGTTTGTTCCGGAGTGAACCGATTACCAAGAGGATGAACCTTGCTTTGATATTCCACATGCAGTCTCTGTATGTCTAGTATGTCTAGATGGTGATGATGCACCATCATCATCACCATCACCATCATCATCATCATCATCATCACCACCACCACCACCACCATCATCATCATCATCATCATCATCATCATCATCATCATCATCATCATCATCGCTATTGTTTTATTTTTATTATTACTATCATTATCATCATTTTATTATCATTGTTATGATCATTTTCAATATTAATGACTCTCATCGGAGGTTATTCATGACGATTTTCAGATGCGGGGTCAAGTCATTCAAATACATTCAAGGAGTTTGTGTGTGTGTGTTCCTTATGCAAACAATTATGAGTCCTTCCATTAAACTACACTGTATTTCAGATGACGTGAACGGTGGTAGTCTATTTATATCGCATTGTTCGTATGAAAACAATTTCCAACTTCATGTACTTTGCTAGACTTTGTTTTATTTCCAAAAGGATCCCGCTCTTTTTTTTCCAGTAGTAATTGACGTTGCTGTGTAACAATTACACGGACTTCTTATGAAGAAGAAGGGAAAAGATAAATGTTAAAACAATTCTGCGAGTCAAGAATCGATTGCTTTAATTTTGTAAGACGTACTGGTAAGCCATTACAAAGAGAAATATTGAACCATGTTATGAAAGGACGTACCTTTCACCTGATATGTTAGTAGGTTGGTTTGTGCGCTTTTTTTTTCTTACTGAAGCTCTTTGGAATACTACAATTGACCTGTATGTATAAAGATTGACTTAAATACACAAAGCGCGAATAAAAAGTGTACAATAGCTATTTGGGTTTCACGAAATCTGGGTACTTTTGAAGGATACTTGGAAGATTTTCTCATTATAAGTGATTAACCAACCAGTATAAGGTGTGTCAAAACCTGCACTGGATAGTAATGAACCGTAAAACAATAAAATATTGAGGGTGGCTCTGTATCAGTCCATGAGGGTAGCAACGAAAACTTTGCCATATTGAGACAATAGCAACAATACGGTGAGCCCGTCTTACCCATATTAGATTCAACTATTGAGTGACGTTATCGGGGCGTTGTCATAAATGCTAGAATAACTGTTACATTGTGGCGATTCGTTGTTGAAAGAAGGGGGATGAGGTAGGCTGGATGTTCTCATGTGTGTAATGATAAACACATAACTGAGATTTGTGCACTTAAAGTTCTATGCGTAATCATGTCGGCCTAGTGGAGGTTGCATAGAGAGAGAGAGAGAGAGAGAGAGAGAGAGGGTAGGGAAGGGGGGGGGGGGGCGGGGTTAGGTCATCTTTCGGTCTAAGGATACAACAATTCATAACTGATCTTGAACGTTGACCCAAGTATGCGCTGCTTTGCAGACAGAAGTTCGGAAGGAGAACAGGGTCATCACACACAGTATAAGTGCATGATATATGAGTTAATAAAGTTATACATAAGAATAATTATAAATTATGTATTTAATTATATACTAATATAAAATTAAATATAATATTACCAAATATCAACAGTTGCTCTGGTCTTGTCTTTGAAAAAATCTGGTCCCACAAAACAAAGTACTAAGTGTGACAAAATAAGAAAAGAAAGAAGAACTTATCTTTGCTCACTAACATGGTCTCTTACAGTTTGGAAGTTCATTTACTATGGCGCATATTTGATGGAAATGCGTCGGCCTTCAAAGTACTTTATTATCAATTTGATGCCGTATGAAGATACATATTTTCTGCGACTGATTTATCCTCAAAAGGGTAGGACGATGAGCTTTCTATACAGCAATATGCGGAAGATAATCTACACATGGAGTTGTATGACCTTTCTTGTACTGTCATGTTCCATGCTTCTGCGCAAGGCAGTATCGTTTTGCCATTGAGCCAAACCGCGGATGGAATATCATATATACCGGATTTATGTACTTGTTTTACTTTGTGCTGAGTTCCTACCCTAATGTTTAAGTAGACAGGGTAGCCAACGAGGAAAGGGGGGGGGGGGGGTGATCTCATTGATCACAGTTCACTCTAGGACCTGTGAACATTTCTGTTGATATGTTGAAGCCTTGCAATGCAGTTTACGTGCTGATGTGTGTATTCTTCGGGTTTTTTCTGTGATACTTAAGTGAGAAACACCCTAGAAATTATCAGTTAACTAGTTTCGCGGTTGCTCGGGCCGAAGATGTTAAGGTCTTTCAGGTAGGGAGGTACTGGCTAACTTGTGACTGTAAACACCTAAGTCCAAGTAAAGTGTATTCCTGTTTTACTTCCCTCAACACCAGCCCTACCGATTTCGTGCTCGCCTGACACCTGCACTGCTTATCAGCTGCGCTTGCCCAATACCTGCGTTGCCCTACATCTGCGCAGTGTCCGACATCTGCGCAGTGTGACCTCTGCTCGAACCCTTTACTTTAAGCAGTCCTAATAGTAGACGCCAGTAAGATTCAATTACGGTAGCTACAAACTTGCATATTTGTTTTCTGGTAATTTCTGAGTGTTCGCCTTTTTTACCGTCACCCCTCCCTTATTTTACTAGCGATTGATCCCCTCCTTTTACACATTCATCTGTTCTTTCCGAGAGAGACATATTTCACCCTTGGATGTTTGCATGGATACTCAATGCAATTATGAATACAGGAATAAAAAGGAGAAGTCGATATAAAGAAAGAGAGCAAATGAAATTATGGGTTGTGTTAAATCAGTCAAACATATATGACACTGACAAACTAATTATTAAAATTTGGAACGATTGAAAAGAAACTGACGTATCCAGAGGGCAAAGTGAAAAACAAAACTGTAGGCCCACGGCCTGACAAAACACCATATAAACTACGGTAATATAAAATAGGTATTATAGGGAGCACAATTTAGAAAAGATGGCGTAGTCCCATCAGTTTGATGGGGACGTGCGCCATGTTTTACCACAAAATCTAATTTTGAAAGTGTGCGTGTCCTTCAAATCACTCCAATGTAACCTTTCGATATTCATATGTGTATGTTACAGAAAAAATCCCTTGATTTATGATGTTTGTATACACAGTGCCTATCACATGGCAATTGAATGCCACTATCACACTCGTTCCTAACTCGCAGCTCTCTCCCATTTTGTGGGGGTTTAAGGCCAAAGTAAATTTAGTGTAGAAATACCTTGACAAGAGGGCGCTGGACCAGTTTTTTCGTACGTGTATGTTAAGTCTCGCCTTTGTCATTAACTTAGAAACTCTCACCTTCCAGGACCCAATATGCACAGTTCTTTGGACGCTCTATCCACACATCCAGAACATGAAGTTTTAAAAAATTTATTTCAAAGTTTTAAATTGTATTTTGTAAACATCAAACTAAACGAATTTACCACGTTTCGCTTGTCGAAAAAAAAAAATGAATATTGCACTTCGGTCTTTACAAACGTGCGAATCGGAGAATGTTACATTATAGCCAATATTGAATACAGCTGTATTTAAGTTAGGCCTCCATCACAACTTGGATATGTACGGTAGGCTATTCTTATGTAATACCAAGGAAGAGTCGATGTCTTCAATTTTCTTGCAACCTGTGAAACAGAGGAATGAAAGTTAAATTTAACTTTATAGCATAGAATTGCCTTCATTAACTTGCCATTCTCCAAGGTTCACTTTTTTTCTGATGTTACTTCATGTAAATGACACGTGTCGTGAGATATTTGAATATAAGAAAAATTGAATATATTAAAAATTACTGTGACGACACATATGACTTTTAAATGCTGCCTTGCTCAGACAACGAATATAGTAAAATCTTTACCAGGTATACTTAAGTTTCTTTCGAGAGTATATTTACTAGAGTGGATACAGAGGGCGCTTCGTTTTACTTTCTAAAATCGGAGTGTTATGATGGAGACGGGTTGCCTTGTAAAGCGATCGGACTCAACGAAGTAAAATTAACTTTCCAACCCGAGTAGAACTTTTGTTTTGAGTTTCACGATCCCTTCGTTACCAGGTTGAAGGACTCTGCAAAGAAGAGTTGAACTGGGCAAAACTTAAATGCAATGCTCGTTCGCTGTTTATCTACATGAGGTTTTATAGTGCTCATCTGAAATAAGTATAAATTGACGTCATAAAGAGCAATGTTTATGAATGACAACGGTGTGTTTGTAACCAGAGTGTCAATTTGTCTTTTATTTCTTTCAGAGAATACATTTTGTTACATTTTTTGAGAAGAGACTGAAATTAGACTGAGTTTTTTTATTTTGGTCAACTATCGTCACCCAAGCAAACAATATTTAGCCCCAGAGTTACCTGTTAAACTCATTGCTCTCTTCAGCTCATCTCGATATATCTCCAGTACGTCTTGCACTCCTTGTTGACCCTAGACAGTAATCACAAAAAAGAGACTGTGATTCACTAGAAGTCGAAGACATTTGTACGTGATCAACGTTTTGCATAGTTTCTCAAATATCATGAGAGTAAAGATAATGAAAATTTATTGTCGACTCCCTCCGTCAGATAATTTGAAACCGACGGATTTTAATTTGTGCAACCGGTAGCACAAATCCAAGTCATAAAGACACTTGCAATGGGTTTCAAGAATGGTTAATACCTTAACGAACAATATTTTAAGCTTGTTACTTTGCTGTAGCGCCACGTGAAAAAGTAATAAACTTCAATGACAACTTTGTTTTTTCTTATCAGAGATTAAACGCAGAACAACGATAGTTCACAACAGCAAATTATATTGTTATGCTAATTTAAGCAATGAAACTCAGTACGCATATGTTAACACAGCAACATAATCTGATTGACTTACAATGTTTACATTTAAATGTAGAAAACAATACCAGACGTTTCAGGATACGTTTGCTAGATGCGTACGGTTACCTTTACTGCCAGACCCCAGAGTACTGGTCTCCCAACGAAGACAGCTCGTGCACCTAATGCTATCGCTTTAAGAACGTCAGTACCAGTCCTTACTCCACCGTCGATGTAGACTTCAATGCCAGCCGGTTTCGCAATCTCGACAATCCTTGGTAACATGTCGATCTGAACAGAAAACAAAGAGGGCATTACGTGATGTCTCAGTTTCGATTAGAGCATTTTTTCTAATGTATAACACATAGTTGTCATGGATAATCACAACATTGCATCTCATGGGACTATTACTTAGGTTGAGATATGATACCTATGAAGAGTTACAGTTCGTGAAGTATGCCGACACAAAAAAGGCGATCAGTCGCAGTCAAGAATGGGACGAATTTCACGAATGGCCTAAATGACACCAAAAAGTCGACAATAAAGTGCAATTGCAAATGTAGTAAACCAGGGGAAGTTCACCTGAAGATAAATTTTAAATGTTACGAAATAGATCAAATGAGATTTCAGTGAATCGTCGTTGATGTCTTTGTCTTATCCGCCATGTTGTATCTTCTCGATCTATGCAGGGCGTTTACTTAGAACATGAACCTATACCGGTGGCGGTACTCCGTCTAGCTGTCTACCCCCGTGGGCGGATACCAAGATGCCTTGAACACCCGCCTCTACGGCCTCTCGAGCAGATTCAGCTGTGGAAAAGAAAACAGACATATTATGCACCTTAATGAAAGTTCCACGAAAATTCCATCATACGTTGCAGTGTTATGATTCAATCACATGCGGATGACCGCAAATGGAAAATGGTTTGGCCAAATGTGGCGTTTGATGGAGGGAGATACCAGTCATTGTTTGAAAGAGATTTAATTATATTTAATATTTCATGGTTTTTTTTTCATCCGATAAATGATCCCCTAATCGACGTACAAAAGTTGAAAGGAGCTCGTGCGTTATTCGTACACAGGTAAAATCGTAATCGAATGACTGAATGAACTCACTGTGCTGTAAGTTCCATCTCGGGATATCAAGTACCTCGTATCACCTCGCGGTGTACGTTATTAGACATTCGTTAAAACGAATTACCAATTCTGTGCTACAGGTCATTAATTCGTTATTCGTTATTAAAATTAGTAATTGCTTAATACGAAAGTACATACTATACTCGATATTACGAATAACTAATTGGTCAGCCAAGAATTATTTATTTGTTGTAATTTGTTATGACGTGTTGCTATATCTCTTTCTTAGTACTTATTCGATGCTACAAATTACTAATCAGTTATTACGAATTACTAATAAGGAGTGCAGTTGGAAAAGTAATTCTGAAGCCCTCGCAATTAAAAGCACTCTCTCGTAACATGCATGTGAAAAGTTATGAATAACCAAAGGTGAAAAAATATTTCCTTAGTTTGATTAAGTTTGATTGAGGTAATTTAATAGGAGTTAGTATTTCATGAGTTTATGCTTAGAAAATACTTTAATCTCACGTGAAATGATCCCTTTAACAACAATGGGTAATCTTGTAATTGTTCTGGCCCATTTGACGTATTCCCAGGTAGGGTACGAGTTACACTGGTGGTATCCATATTCGCTTAGGTTGTGATCTCCAGCCGCTTTATCATTCCTGATATCGTCGAGGTCGACGTCAAAGTTTGGTAATCTGTAAAATATATATATATATATATATATATATATATATATATATATATATATATATATATATATATATATATATATATATATATATATATGTATATATATGTCAACTTTGGACGTTATATTATCTACCAAAAAACAGAAGAAAAATTGAAATTATAACCGAATAACTGATAGTAGATGAATCCCTTTGCAGATTTAGCCCAGTACTGATTTGAACACCACGTCCGACCATTACTTTTACCACGTAGCCTGTGTATTACGCAATGATGTCATTGTACATACACATGGAAGATCGACCATTTTCAGTTTTAATCACCCGACACCAGAGAGTCAAAAAAGACAATACCATTTCTCCATTCAAGGTTACCAGGTAGCCAGAGCTTCCCCTAAATAACATCAGTTTTCCACAGAAACAGCCAGTCGTAATACCATGCAATTGCTGTCGATGTTTAAACATATTGTTCAACCGTGTGATTGCATGGTATATCGTTTCAAACTTAATTCATATTTGCAGATTTGAGGCTGCACAGCTGATATTTTCATCGGATTATGACGGAAAGGAAGCAAGAAGATCAAACGTAAATTAAATACAGTCTGAAAGGCGGTAAATGCCAGCTGCAGTAAAATATGGCTTTGAGGCCAAATGGAGTCACCTCAAACTTGAGTTAGTATACCCCCAATGCTAATTCATGATAAGCTCTTTCCCATTGTAGGATATGATTTTTTGTTGTTGCATTGCTTAATTTTACTTTGCAGCATATCTCCTTGCTTATGAAGTTCTGATTTTCCGCAACATCATGACAAATATTTGTAAAAGAAATTAGAAGAAAATTACAACATTATGATGATTTTTTTTTCGAAATAAAAACACGACGACTGCTTGTTACTTACCAGTGTTATTTTTTTTTCATGTTTTTCCGTAAATACCACATAGTACGACCATAAAACAAACATAATGCCAATGAACTTATTTTTACTATAATGATGCCTTAGACACCAGTTAATTGTATTACATGCCCCTCCCCCGGCGAAGTCAGCGTCTGTCTCAAAAGTGTACCACAACGTATACTAGAGGGTTAAAAGTTAATATCGAAGATTGCACCTTGACAACCTGTGCTCATATTGGAACATAATGAGGGGTAGCTAGCGACCTACGACGTAACGTCATTCAGAACGAATATGGTAGACATTAGACAAGTGGTCATGCACAAAAACCGGAATATGACAACAAAATCATCACCAAAACAATAACGACCCAGGCAAGCATCATCGGCTCAAATAAAAGAAATTTATCAAAGTGTACTTATCATTGTATGATTTGTCGCGATCGTAATTGCAGCAAATGTAAAGGTGTGCGCAATATCGATCATTGTTTGGAATAAACCACAAATCCGTCAGAGTTACAAGAGGTTGAAATTATCGATTAAATAATCCAGATGGAATGGAGCTTCAATAGATGAAAGTATATTACAAATTTCTTACTGTATTTTTATGCCAGTGGTAGTTTTAAAAAGGTTTGAAGAATATATGCTAATATTGTCATCACTTGCATATATAATGTTCCAGAAACATTCACTTTAAGAATTTGCCAATCACAACCAACTAAATATTCCTTACGTTAGTCCAACTCATATCAATAATACAATAACACTCTGGGTTATCTCATGAAAAATTGCCAAGTTTTCGTAAACGTATCATTACGGTAGTGTTTTGGAGTCCACGGCCAAATAAAATGCTATCGTATTCAACATTTCAATTACCGGGACACCCAGCCAAGTGTAAGTGTAAACTCTGACCCTTCAACCCTTCATATTCCTTAATTGTAATAATTGTATATCGCCCTCTCTAGCTAAGATTTATACGGGATGTTTTCGGATCTCTAACCGACAAGATTCACCCAAATAATTGTAAAACTGTGATATTGATACGAAAAATGTCACTTTTTCAACAACTGAAATTTGGCCGCGGTTGATGCAATGAATAACATGGAAATATTAAAATTATAAATCACCATTCAGTTCCATTTCCTATTTTGATATTGAAGGATATATATCTGATAACCACCTCACGGTACTTAACTCTCAGACATACCAGAAAAAAAAAAAAAACATATTAACGCAGTTCAGTTACCAAATGACCGCCGGGTTGTAAGGATGTGCGTGAAACACAGCGTAGAAACACAGTTATAGTTCTTTTTCTAGCGTAGAGCACTTAACCTTAGTGTAATATACTAGTTTTGATAACAACACCCTGCATTTTAGAAGTTTTAAATCTTCGGGAAAAATATGACCAAGGACGGATTTCGTTTGCTCAGTGCAGCTAGTCAGTGTGTGACTACTTCGGGAAATGATAGCTACATTACCATTTCTCTGACTGAACACGGTCTAGAAATCTCTTGCGTACTAAAAGCCAGTGAACCTTTTACCTCCAATTAAACGTGTGACTGGGCACTTTACTATTGTGCATGGGGTCTACCCGATGTTCCCCAAGTTGATTGTTCCCATGGTTCGATGTTCCCCGTTTTTGTATTATTTCAATGGTTGCTGATGTGTACAATCCATGTTCAGTGTTCCGGGGGTTCAATATTCCCAAGGTTTAGTGTTCCCGAGGTTCGATGTGCCGCAGGTTCGATGTTCCCAGGGTTCGGAGTTACCGAGGCACACTGCAACAGCTGTTCAGAAACTCTGACAACACTCCTGTGGGATGGCCGTTAATATCGAAAGTCACTCCTGGTGAATATTTAATTAGAATATAGCCAAAGAGCTGGGAACTTCTAATCCCTGGAGCATCGAACCCTGGGAACATTGAACCTCGGGAACATCAAACCTATGGAACATAGTCCCTCCACAGAATTGACTTTTTTCCTGCTCAAAACGATCAAAAGAAGAAAGGAGGTATCCCAGTCTGGTTACATAATTACAGGGTAAATTAAATTTCTAAGTATATTTACCTCTCTTGTTTGAACACTTCCATACCATATGCCATCGTCTTGCCCTGCTTTCCATGTATAGGGTCATCGACGGTTAAGACTAAAGCCTTGTATCCGTTTGCTTCTGCACGACCCACGATGATTTTCAAATAAACGTCTGCTTCTAAACATGTAACTTTGCATCCACCTCAGTCCACCGGGAGCGACCGCAGCAACGTCTCTAAACGGGTAGTGGCCCATGAACTCAGGACCATCAAGGTGTCACACGACAAGGCAGCTGTTGATACGAGTAACCATTCGTTTATCTAGTTCTTTGGATAGGACATATACTATCAAAGGAAGCGCCACCAAGTTCTGTTGGTGCTGAACGTAAATATCTTTTTTTGCCGAAAACACCTCCCAGATCACCGAAAATGGCATATCCGAGCCAAACTTTTCTTCTGTTTGTTCACACCTCCTTCCATCCACTTCAAATTACTGAAGCTTAAATACGTTTTGAAGTAAATATACTTTTGTCCCAATATAGGATTCGTGTGCACGCTCCCTGGTGACACCTCCCCTCACGCGTGGTGGCGCCACTACATGTAATCGGCAATGAAAATATGAGAAAGATTCGTTACATAACTAAAAATATGTCTTTAAAATAAAAGTCCTCAACTTCTCAAAGTATTACGCAAAATATGAGTCAGAAGATGCTTCATTCGAATTTGTGAAAGTTTGAGTGAACAAACTATTTTTGAGGAGCAAGAAATAACTTAATTTCTACCTGAGTGAAACTTGTTTCTCATAAGAAGGCCACCGTCCTGATTTTTCAATAATGTATCATTCAGTGTAAATAAGCAATAGATTTAAAAGTATTCATCTTTTCTGTGAAACAAACAACTCATTTTCCTTTTAAGTAGAAGTGATCTGGTTATAAATAATGAGGTAAAGCACACATTAAAAATAGCTGAAGGATACATCAAGAATGTGCTTTATTTACTTCATAAACTTGCAAAAAACCCCTCGGTGAAAAAAGTGATTGCTAAATCATTTATGTGACTTTAATAAATATATAAGATAAATAAAATCTCATTCTCATGTTAGTATACAGCACCACAATCGCTTATTTTGTTTCACCATATGTAAGGTTGCTGAATCTTTTCAGAGAATAGCTTGAATCAAACATGGTATGACGATTTATGAAATAATTTAACCACCAATACTTATTTTTCTACATATTAGAAGAATAAATATGAATAACAAAGCTCAAATCAGACCAAAGCGGTGCACTGGACAACAATTCTGATATCAAACCTTTAGCTGTTGCCTTTTCTCCTTCGGGGTGAGCAAACTTGTGGTACGCTGTCGGCGAGATGCAGACTGGGAAACTGATGTGTTGTCCGAGTACTGTAGTAGAAAGAATCCTATCTTCAACAGGTCTCAGAATTCGAGGCATTAGATAATATCTTTGAGGGAAAAATGAAGTTCAATTAGATACCCAATGTCTTGGACCAAGTAGAAACTACATGCAGTCAGTGTAATGTGTCGTAGAAACTCAATATCTTTGGTAATTATCTACATAATATGACATAGAATGATTGCACATGATATACCTTGAATAATCTTGACTGTTAATGTTCCCGTAAAGTAGATCAAACTATGACGGGAGTGTGTATTTGTGTGGAGGGTTGGGAGGGAGACCCATGATAACGTCTTCAGAGCCGTTTACTAATCCCTTGACTCCATTTAAGGGGAGCGCCAACAAAATCAGTTAGGGCGTAGCATATTTAAGGAAGTTTTGATAAAAATTAGTCTCAGATTGCGAGAAGTGACACTCTACCGTGACCGACTCTCTGTTCTCGTAAATTTCAACTACACTTATTTTAAGAATAGGTTTGGAAATAACCAATTTCACCAAGAATGGTGTGTTTTGTCTTTAGCTTACATAAAGTGTGAGTGGGGGGAAGGGTGGGGAAGCGGGGGCAAATATGTAGGTGTCCTTTCCTCTCAAAAAGCTACTCGGAGGGGGATTCCCCAACCCACGAACATGGTTTTCATCTAGATAAGCTATAAAACATGCACTTAACAAACATTATGACAATCCAACATAAAAGTTCCTGACAGGACATAAAATCAGTCTTGGCATTTAATTACCTTGTCTGTCGACGAAGATATGTATATTTTTTCATGCTTTGAAATCAGTGTCAGGTATGTTAACTTGTGTTTTAATATCACCCTATCGTCCACTGGCCAAATGCGATAAATAAATAACTTTTACAGGATGTGCATGTTTAGGATGAAGTCATGTTCATGCTACAGGTTAATTAAAGGACCACGAGCCAGAAACGTGAAGGCAGTACCCCTTAGCAACTTAGAGCACTTCCTCTTATAAGCGGTATACTCCCTAGCGCTTGAATATCTATAGTCTCGTGCTTCGAATATCTATGGTAATATGAATATTAATCACATGCCATATATAAAGAGTCCGTTTTGTGTGCAGGATGTACCAGACTTGTTAGAGTCGCTCCTCCGGAAGATTGAAGCGGACACCGCCCTCACTTTTGCGGCCAGATAAGATGTTTATCGGTCTTGATCTTCAACGCAATCAAGACCGATGTAGCCTTCAAGTTGGGCATCCTACCAACCTGTAGTGGGTAGAATTACCCAATAAGCCTGAATTATACTGCCCTTCCTCTTATCTGAGGATTAACACTGGAGGCTGGGCGATCATTAAGTTGATATCGATAAGTTACTGAAGGGTGCAGACACGTGGCAATGCTCACAACTAGCATAGTCACGTTTCTCGTTTAATAGTTACGAAGACTGTCAAAAGTTTTGAATTGTTGACCCTGACTTGTACTGGCTGTGTGGATTATATGGATTAGTACAGGTACTGATGTGAAGATTTTTCTGGTGCGAGAATTTAATGAAAAAAAAAAAAATCTTGAATCTTCAATTATACTCACGTTTTCACTATGATCACATTATGACATATAAGGGTCCTCCTGTTTGAACATTTGTCAGTAATATGGGAAGGAAACGTGGCAGGTTTAGAAAGATTTAGTGAATTTCACCAAACTACTCAATATGCATTTGTCCATGTATAGGGGACTCATTACGCACTGCGATGTGAATACGTAAATCACGCATTTACCATGGTGACCACATACGATTAATGACAGGGCTTGCTTCTCTACGTTCGTGTTTTTATATGAGTTTAATGTAGTCCATCATATAACGAGATCTAGATGTAGGAGACGTGCAAAATTAAACTGCAAACTTAAATGCAAACTTATGATCGACAGGCCTGTCTCATGCCAGGAACATGCAAATAAGCTCTAAAACTTCCGAACATGGGTATAAAACATCCAGTAAATCTCAACATTGTAGGCTGACTTATTTACCTTTGGACCGTCATTTAATTAAGTAACGTTTTTCCGATTATAGGTGAGTGTAAATGCAACTGCATCCCAAACCTACAGAAGTTACCGTAACAGTGATGGTCTTCCGTTTACTATGAAAGTAAGCAAGTCTGTAAAAATGGCTTTGCCGAAATTCCTTGGTGAGCACAGATAATGAGCATGCAAAGAAAGCTTCATTAAAAAAAACAAAAACAAAACAAAAAACCTTAAAATTCTTGACACTTGCCAGGCTATCACCTGTCAGTGGGTCATATAGTGCATGAAATCAGCGGTAACCAATGCTCTAAAAAAGTCGTGTAAACTTTTACACAGGTTGGTTACTTATAGTTACAAACTGTTGGGTAAAAATAACCGACGTTGGTAAAAAAGTCACCGTTCTTGGTTAAACGTTACCCAAGCAATGGGTATTTCTGAAGTAACTTGAGCATTTTTTTTTTGTACCAACAATTTGTAATTAGGCTTAGGTACCCAACCTTTTTGAAGCGGACCTGAAGTACTTGGAAAAAGGTGATATTAGAAGCCAGAGAAGAGAAGAGAAAAAGGGGTCATGGGTCAAGGTTGGAGATGATAACAATTTGGTATGATTACCTTCCGTAAGCAATAAGACATTCACTGTGGGTCAGTTCCATCATCTGCGGTAGCAGAGTAATAATCCCATCGCATCTTTGACATGATCCGTTCCGCTGCTTTCTCGTAATCTTTGACGAAGTGGAGTGACGTGGAAGATGCAGACATATCGTCAAACGTTTCGTCTCAATATCACAAAGATCAAAGAGCTTGTTTCATACACACACACAAAAAAAAAATGTTGTCAAGATTCCCGTCTGTGATAGATTTTAATCTGTGTGGTCTCGAGGTGCCAGCTACTATAAGACTAATAGCCAAATCTCCCTTCTAACTGCAGCACATGTTGTATAAATGTCATATCTATAGCAATCCTAGCAAGAAAAAAGGACAGATTGAATTTTTTTTTTTTTGCGGGTATATTCGTATTTCATTTCGGTATCACTACAGGATATTGAAGTGATTGTAACTATCGACCAAATGGTAACTATTTGCTCATAATTTACAATCGTGTTATTAAAAGTAGATAAACTACAATATGATCACTGACTGTTTTAACTAGGTAACCAGGTGAAAACCCTTGTAGAAAAACTGAGCATTGCGTGCTTCATCTGTGATTACAGATGTAATATATATATAGTTGTATCTGTATGCCAGTTGCTTAATGATCGTCCCGTCTTAATTAAGGCTCGTACGTGAAACACTGCGTAAACTATGTTTTGATCGTTTAATTTGTCATGTATGTATGCATACGTACACAATGTAGTCCCAAACGAAACGCATGATATAAGGTACTACAAACAGAGCATTTCAAAAGCCCTATCCGTGAGGATTCAGTTCAATTTTGTACCCAGCAAATTGTACACTCCAACACAACTCGTACAACACTAAGTCACTCAGTCATGGGAGACATTTGGCCAGCGCGCTAAGACGTCAGAACCTGCATCGACTACTCCATCAGCTGGAGAATCATCACCAATCCCCCCCCCCCCCCCCACCCACCTAATCTGAAGATCTGAGAGATGCGACCTATGCAAAAAAAAAAAAAGATATGCATTATGACAATAACAATTATAATAATTACAATTGGCTCCTCGACAAATATCTCAATACTTGTCGACACACTCCGCAGCATTGTAGGAAACCACCCAAGTCTATCGCAATTAAATTCTTACGACAGTCTAAGAAGCACAACAAATCTGCCTCAGTTACTTGCATGAAGGGTGCCATGGACATCAAAAATCCAGTGCTGGTATAGTGGCTTAACCTCAACCAACGGTAGTTAATTATGTTTATTACATTCAGCCCATCTGAATATGATAAACACACACATATGGCCTGGGTTAAAATACACAATGTACGTTTTGTTGGGATTTAACCATAAAAGTTGACCTTAAAATTTCAGATTTTGTGTTACTGAAACGTGTGTGAATTGTTCTTTCAGTTTTACTTGCATGCTTGTTACCTGCAGTCTGTTCAAGCTATGAGGTAGATTTCTCAGGCGTTTTTACTCTTTAAGTGTGTTGGTTCGGGGAAGTCTTGATTTATGTACTCTTTTAATTTAAATTTGTTCGTGGCATGATTAATCTGTGCATGATATATTTTCTAGATTAACATGGAAAGAATCCGGGGGGGGGGGGGGGGGGGGTTGGGGGGTAGGAAGTGATGTTCCTATTGTGTCCTTATACGGGTGTTGGTTCTCTTGCTCTCACGAGGAGATCTCGAAGGGAGTATGTCTGAAGACCACTATGAGGTGGGGGTTTTGTCAAAATTTGTTCTGAGTTCAGGAGAATTTGGGCACGACGTATGTTAAAGAACAAAGGCATCTTTGTTTTCTGGGTCCGAAGTCCATTGTTTACAGCGTCTTCTAAGGATCGTCAGTTGCGTCGTGTGTTAGAGAATGTTTGCCAGAAAATATATTACAGCCATACAGGGGGCGTGTAGAGAGGGGTGGACGCTAGTGTGTACTTTGAAGTACGTGAACATTTTAGTTTTGTTCGATTTTTTTTTGCAAGGTTGGGAGGCAGGGACGTGCATCCACGACCCCACTCTGAATCAATGCCTTTTATGTATCTCTCAAATACTTGACTGCTGCTATATGCTTTCCGGATACTTTCATTTTTTTATTTTTTACAGTTGATATAGATTTATGGACCAGAATGTCGTAACTATAAGGTTATATGTGTGTTTCAATTTAAATATTGTTTGTTAGTTTGTAAAAGGGTTTGTAGTTGTATCAGGAAGACATGCAGAAGATACCGATTATTGTAATCATCATAATTGCAAATATCGGTATCTAAATGACGCATTCCTATAGGACATTTTCTTGGAGTAGGTTTAGCAACATTCTGGGGTAAAGTTCCTCTCCCGTGAATTTAATACTGTGAAATTCAATTGTCATACATGTCTCTAAGAACAGTTTTTATCGTCCCACTGGATAGCATCTTCCGTTGAATATCCAACGTGACGCACAACGATTCACCATGACAGTGTATAATACATTCTAACCAGCAGATTTGTTCAAAAATTAGTTTGCTTAAGCCATTTGCGGATTTCAGTTTGTTATGTAACTTTAGTCACTTCAGTTTCATCGTAACAAGCTCTAATAATAACATTGTGGTTTGAAATACAAAATTAAAGTGCTCACTGAAGCAAAATAACCCATCGCAATAGCGTACGTAGCTGCGTGCACTGCGTTGACCATTAACAGTGGGTAAGAATATGCTTGTCTGGATAGAGCTACATCATCTGGCAATAATATCATTAGGTATATATATATATATATATATATATATATATATATATATATATATATATATATATATATATATATATATATATATATATATATATATATATATATATATATATATATATTGTCACACCACTGTGTGTTGATTTTCACGTTAGTGTATTTTTTTTCATGTTTAGGAAACGAGCCTTACTGATGCAACACACTGAGTATTCAGCTAATTCTTGAAGTAAAACATATGCTCAGCAAATGGGTCAGACCATGAAGGAAATCATTACCACAAAATAATTTTGCAGCTCGTTTCAAAGTTTTGGTTTGCTGTTATTATCATTACTTTTATTATTTCTGCTCTCTCACAACCACTCGATTTGCCTATCACATCCATTCTCTCGTTCCTCAGTTGAGCACCCGCGTTAGAATGTGGACACTACCCAGGAATGTTGTCTTTATCGGTGGTCTAACTTTATGATTTCCTAGTATCTGCCCCAAGTATGATTCAAGGCTGTTTGGGACTCGAACCGTAGGCCTCTGGCTTTGAAGACTGAGTCTGTAGCCATTGCACCATGGGATTGGACCTGGTCATTACAATAATTATTATTATTATACTACCATTATTATTTTCTGCTTTGCAAATCCATCATGGTGTGATAGCTTTAAGGCACATCAATTACTTTTAATGTAGTGCGCTGTTTCACTGTTGTAATCATATTTCATTGCGGCTGCGACAGTTCGAAATAAATTTAAATGTTTAAAGTATCTGTATCAGTATTGATATTAGTGTTAATATTACAAATGCTTCCTTTGCAGCAAACTACCACGATCAACCACCATGGTGGTTTGGGTACCGTACATAACGCAACTGGTTTATTAAATTGCTTATAGTCCCTTCCCAATTTTTGTTTTAAACTTACACATCGAATAAATGAATCATGCAAGTAACAAGCAAATAACAATAACTACTTGCTTTCATATCATATTGATTTGGACTTCGCTTACAGATAACATATGAATTCAGAAAATTCAGATCAAGCCTATGGACAATATTTCAAATTGATTTAATGCAAAACCAAAAAAAAAGAAAATCCAAAAAAGACCTACATAGCACACGTAGTAATGCATCGTCCCTTTATTCAGGTAACTTCCGTGATGGAACAACTTCCCGTGGTAAGTTCCCCCCCCCCCTCCTCCACGGACAATTTATCTCAGAAAATTCCTCCTCGGACAACCTCTGGGGGCAATTTCCACCCGGTCTGAGGTAATGTCAACCACCGGAAAAATAAAACCTGCTTTCACTATCATCTGATCATTCAAGATGGCAAAATGAATTCACACAATCTTGTTGGAATAGTTTAAAAAGGTTGTACATAATTAAATTATAAAACTGATGGTCTAAGGGAGGGGGTATCTATATTAAGCAAAAGAGCTTTTAGTCCTTCAGAAGACTAATTGCACAATTCTCAATTGCTTCTGCTCTTTGATTGACAGCAAATTCGAAAGATGTAGAGTAGCTTGTTATTACAACATACACATTTCCCATTGTTTATTACACAAGTGGAGGAATTTTAGACAGGTTGTGGGAGGGAGTAGGCAACTGTCTGGGAGAACTGAAATTGACTGAGGCTACGGGTCTTTGACTTTAAGCTGTTTCAAACGATTTTGACAAGCATTTGTGGCAATGTAATTTTTTAGTCGAGAAAATGCATTGAGATTAAACAAAATGAAAACCGTGGCAAACGATTCCTTACATGCTGTCACCAAAAACGTGTGGTGTATACCTGCATGGGGAGGGGACGTCTGTATTTACTTCAGACTGACAACCGTTGACAACTTCCAACGAACGTTTAGTAAAATACATGCATAAATGAAAGTAGAGAAAGCAATAATTCCGACAACTTTCTAAACATTTCTCGTCCTGAATGCTAGTTTACAGCTTGGCAGTGTAGAGATCACTCTTGCGTAGCACCAACGATGAATCGATGTCTGCAATTGTCTTGCAACCTTTAAATCAAACATAAGCAAATAAAAGCGGCTCAGTACAGTTTTATAGATATATCAAGTGCATACAGTTAATGAAAAGTTTACGATATGAGAACGATAGCATGATGAAAGGGTTTGCGTCCTCACAAACATTCATAATTAGCTTTTATTTATAAAATAGTAACATAATCACACATAATCAGCACGTGAAACATTTTGAACCTTTCGTATCATGCCTGTTTCACTTGTCATCGATTTGCAAAAAAGACGTAGGCTAATATCAAAGATTTTCGTGACATAGTTCGTTCATGACACGTTTTATAATCTAACCACCCATAACCCCTGTGAAACGTAGATAAGTGCAACTCTTCAGATATGAGACACCTGATTTCAAACTTCACAAGAGGCTACATTACCTGTGAGAGTCATGGCCAGATCGAATTCCTCTCGAAAGATCTCTAGAATCGAGCATACTCCGTTTTGGCCCTAAACGACGATACCAAAACGCAATATGTCATAAAAGTCATATCAACGTATATTGTGTATCACGGAAACGTAGCTTAAGTATGTTTCATCTGAATTCATAGCCATAAGAATATGTTAGACAAGCACCACATACATTCATAATTTTGCAAACTAAATCATTTAACCATCTTATTCTGGTGAGAAACATGTATGAAATCAAAAATAAAACAGGAGGAACATAAGCGTAGCAAACTAAAGTCTGCTCATTCCTTATATAAGTGTAATGTCAACTTAGGCGATAGAAAGAGCCTTCTAAATGTTTGCGATTATGATCAACAAAACGATTTAACCAACGTTATAAAAAGCATGTTAACTTTCATTTTGGCCTGTTGAGAGTGAAAAAAGAAAGAGTGCTGCAAGTAAAAAAAAGGAAAGGAACAGGCTACAGCCCACATATGAAAGAAGTATATAGCACCGCACAATTTGCCCATTTTAAAATAGATCTTGCAACAACAAAAAAGTGACATTTTCCACTATCTTTTTAAACCTGATCTGCGCTTACTGACAATGATTGCTATCGATCTCAGTTTGAACTCAGTTTAAACTTTTAAGAACAGGAGTTGGCTTCTTTGACCTTCTAATAAAGTCTGGTCCCTGCAGGCTATCGAATACAAATACATCAGCTATATGCAAAGTCTTATCAAAATACGAAGTGTAACTTATCTTGTTAACAGCATAAGAACGTTCGTTAATGTGTTGTCACATGCATAACAGCCCAGGGCAATAATGCTATGATATGAGCTTACAGAGGTCATCATAAATACTTGCTTGCATATAGAGACAGGACCGTATTCACACATTTAATATACCCCCCACGCAAGAAATAAAATGTATACATCACTTGTTTAATTGTCTTCACAATGCGATCTAACTCATCCCTAGTTACAGTGGATCGTAAAACACGGCGAGTGAGATACGCATCCCTGGAATTAGACTGGTCACACCTCATGGCGGTAAGTTAACATTGATGCCATTGATTGGTCGTGTTAGAAAGGTGCATGTAGAAAAAAATGACCAACCTTTACTGCCAGACCCCAGAGTACTGGTCTTCCAACGAAGACAGCTCGTGCACCTAATGCTATCGCTTTAAGAACGTCAGTACCAGTCCTAACCCCACCGTCGATGTATACTTCAATACCAGCCGGTTTAGCAATCTCGACAATTCTTGGTAACATGTCGATCTTAAAAAATAAAACAAGGTGGAAAGCATAGTAGAACCTGAAAACGTCAGATTCTCCGATCAAAGAAGCTAAAAGAAGACGCTCTTTTTGATAGAGTTAACGTAGTATAATGGGGCCTTCTCACTGTCTTTTTTTTTTGGAGGGGGTACTAAGAGAGTTGGAGATACATTTAAAAAGTGAATTTGCACCCCTATTTCTAGTTAAGCGTCCCGTATAATTTCCCCCTCACTTTCAATCTCCCCTTCCTATACTCCAATCTAATTATTATCTAAATATTGTCTTCGTACATTTGGCCATAGCTTTGGAAGGGAAGAGAGAAAGCTGCAAGCAGAAACATTGTTTTTTTTTTTTTTATCTTGTATCTAGACTTATTTCTGATAAATCTGTTTCATGTTCTATTCATAATGCATACATTCATTCCATTGTGTCTTCTTTGGCCCTTTATTCTTGAGAGAGGCACACTCCTTTAAGAAGTCCTGACATTCCAGATATTAATTGTCGGCCTCGGATTTAAGATTTTCGGATTCCAAGCATAAAACGTAAATAACTGTGGCACGACGACTTAAACAATTTACTGTAGTTCCCTGAAGTCCCTACTTAAGACGGGTGCAGCCAACCAACTAGCCAACCAACCAGCTATGCAAACAAATTTTGTGGGTACGATATTGGCCCTATTAGTAACTGTCAGTAACGTAAATTGTACATTTATTTTTTTTTTGGGGGGGGGGGTGAGTGACTACTTTATTTCAAACTTAAAGCTTACTGGTGTAGGTACTCCATCAAGTTGCCTGCCTCCGTGGACGGAAACCAAGATACCCTGAACGCCTGCCTCTACAGCCTCTCTGGCAGAGGCAGCTATAAGAGAACAATAAAATATTACAGATGATGACTGTTACAGAAAATCTAATGCTCGTAACATGGACAAAGACCTTTTAAGGTTTCAGCACTGTCTCTTCAAAATGTGTTCTTTTTTGTAAATTAAATTTGCAATTAAATCTGTAGGAACTTTGTAATCGGACAGTCACATTTTGTGCCATGTAGTAATTATTAACAAAATAAATATTACAAATACATTGGTCATAAGAATTTTTAAGCAAGGTTCATAATACGAGTTATCTATTTGTGATAAAAAAATAAGCAACAAACAAAGACATTATTCGAAGCAACAACAATCAGTTTGATAGAATACAAGCTTACAAAATTAGCTCCACCCATTTACGTAAAGTAAGCTTTACGTCTACCTATATTTGAATAAATCTGACCAAACAATTACACTAGCTGAAGCATCAGTGTTTCCGTTGGTGTCTTAATGTTTTGATAATCTTGTGATGATATCAACAGGGTTGCAAATGGTGTAAGGATTGTGAGCTACCATTTCATTGAATTACCTGATTTTCTACTGGAGTAAAAACGTGAATCAAATATAAAAACGCAGTGAATTGAGGGATATTACTCACGTGAAATAATCCCTTTAAGGACAATGGGCAATCTTGTAATTGATTTAATCCATTTGATGTATTCCCAGGTAGGGTACGAGTTACATTGCTGATATCCATATTCGATTAGGTTTTGATCTCCAGCCGCTTTAGCTTTCCTGACATCGTCTAAGTCGACATCGACGTTCACCATCCTGCCAAAAGGAATGAAGGAATACATAAATATTCAACAGAAAAAAAACCCCATGAAGATCACTTATAGCTGCATGCCAAGCCCAACGTGCAACTGGCAACATTGTCAACGGACACAGAAAGAGGGTAACAACGGACAACAACGCAAGAAAGGAAGCCTGCGACTCAAGAAACAAGAACCCATGGTAGCTTGAACGGAAGCTGTCAAGCAATCGACATAATCTACAACGCCGAAGTCACCTACGGCAACAACATCAAGGCCTACATCTCTACATCGGACGCACAGAGCGACCGTTCAAACTAAGACGAGGTAACCATAGGAACAACACCTTCAAGTATGCAAAACACCAAAACAGTAACGAGCAGGGGACCTCACTTCAACCTTCCTAGTTTACTTGCGAATGCTATAAATTCTTCAGAGGATCCAAAAAGTTTGGCTAAAGGAGTTTGGGTGAAGAAGGTTGAAATAAATAACCGAAATCTCCCAAGCCAGGTGCTGTCTGTCTTTTTTAGCTTGTAGTGGACTCTCACCATTTACCAAATACAACATACATTCAACATATTAACATTCTGGCGGTGTTTGTGGATCGGTCTTGGCTCCTACTAGCTAATCATTCCCTGCATTTATACTCTACATATATAATATTGTTGTGTTGTTGTGTTACGTTCTGAAATGTGTTATGTTCCGTATGTTGTGTAAAAGTTACTGGAGTTACATCTTCAAAATTGTGTTCGCTGATACTGAGGTAGCTATCCTTTTCTCTCTTACTTACGTCTCATTCTTTGAATATATTTTAATTGTTCAGTACTTTGACTATTAATAGCTACTCGTCAAAGTGGCTTTCAACATCTACTTTGGGATTTTGTTGAGGCTGAGTTGTCCTTATCTTTCTAATATAGGCTGATGCGGTTGCCATTTCTTAAATTTATATCATCTGCGCAAAATGAAAACAATTCGTCCCTTACGCTTATGGTGATAGACCGGGAGTCCGTGACTTACGCAATTCCTGGTTGATGCTCTTCAAAACAACCATATCTCGATGTCTTATATCTTTTTCCTGCTTTAGGGTCATCGACGGGTAACACTAAGGCCTTGTATCCACTTGATTCAGCCCTTCTCACAAGGATTTCAAACAACTTTTTGTCTCTGAACATGTAACCCTGCATCCACCTTAGTCCACCTGGGGCGGCCTGTGCTACGTCCTCCAAACGAGTCGTGGCCCATGAACTCAGGATCATCAGGGTGTCACATGACAGGGCGGCTATATGGAAATATATTGGAGATTTTTATTAAGTATGGAATTTCATGGACATTGAAAAGAAAAGAGCAAACAGTGTTCTTTTTATTAAGTAAAAGTGATGTGATTGAGGTGAGATTGAGGATATATAAAAAATGTGTTATATTTCCTTCATCAACCTGCATGAGTATACCTTGATGAAAATTAATGATTAAGTAATCATTTATGTGACGTCGATTATACACAAGCTAATGAGATCTCGTTCTGACAGTGTATGACAGGACAATCGCTTCGTTTGCTTAGGTAGTTTTGTGAATCTTCACAGATTGGATTAAACACGATATGACCGTTACGAAATCATTCAACAAAGAATGCTAATTGTTCTACATGTTAGAGGGATTCATATGATGAATAGCAAAGCTCAAATCAGACCAAAGCGGTGCACTGGACAACAATTCTGATATCAAACCTTTAGCTGTTGCCTTTTCTCCATCGGGGTGAGCAAACTTGTGGTACGCTGTCGGCGAGATGCAGACTGGGAAACTAATGTGTTGTCCGAGTACTGTAGTAGAAAGAATCCTATCTTCAACAGGTCTCAGAATTCGAGGTATTAGATAATATCTTGGTGAAGAGAACGAACTCATTGGTATTAGTATCACACAAAATTAATTCGTGCGTTACGCAGTATGAACTCCCATCCAAAAAAACAAAATTATCCTTTTCTAGAAGAAAACACTTTTAGTCTGTCCCTCTTTTTTCTCCTTGGGAGGGAGATATGAGTTTCAATTCAAGTTTTACTCTCCTGACAGTACATGTAGTCAATGCTCAAATATTTCTTATTGACGCAGATATCGGACACACTGTATCTCATGACTCTGTCAGGAAGGTATCGCATTGCTTCTCATTGTTTTTAAGTAACAATTACCAAGCAGTTACATTATCGGGAGTCTCAGAGCATACTATGATCCCAATGATACAGTCACCTTAAATTTGTTAGTGATTAGATTTGCTTGGCATTGCAGTACATGTATGGTATTCCCGCCACATTCAACCTTGATATTATCTAACATATCTGAAGTTTCCCCTCATCCCAGCTTTGTTTCCCGTTTGATGGTGATCACTTTTTGTTCACGATTTCATGACCACTTTGAGATCTCGATGAATTTATCAACGTTGCGACTTGGGGCCTAGCTTAAACAGGCCCTATTTGTGAAGACAGCATTGTCAGCAAGTTAAGCATGATATCTAAGTAAAGAAGGGTCTCCAGATGAGCAAGGATTTCAAGCCATATCGATGATGGAGAGAAGATCCAACTGATGTACGAGCTTTAATGTTTTGACTGACAGGGACCTACTGTTTTAGACCTGTTTATTAATTCCAGGTATGTACCGATCCTATTTATATCATACAGCCTACACTGTACTCCAGAGTGTTCACCGGCAGCCGATTTGTGAATTTCATGAAGAAAACAATCTACCTTCTACGCAGACCTAAAAGGAAACTGATCACACTGAGGGCCTTTTAAGCACGCACTCAATAAACTTTGTGAAGCAAATCAAATGGAACAGTCGATCGTTACCTTACACAGTTTCTGTCATATATTTGGCTGAGCCATTGAAGCAAAGGTATTGGACAATATATATACGATCGACACGCAGAGTAAATACAGTACTCGTACATTGAACAGACATATCATACATACACCTATAGTCATCCAAGCTAATAGTACTATCGAGTGTATACTTCACGTGCGCAAGAGATTGAATTAAATCCAAATATGGGACGGTATCAGTAAAACTCTGCATAATTCGATGGTAATCGTATGAATTGACAAAGAAGGGTTGGTAGTTCAACGATAGACATAGGCCACACACTTCAATAGGGTATGCACTGTACGAGGGGAAGAGAAATGTTACAGTAAAAATTCTACTGTGCGTATTTCGACTTCTGACAAAGACGGGCTGGTGCTTTAACGATACGCATAGGTTTCACACATTTCCACTGTGCTGCCTTTTACCAAATGTGTTAAAACCATGCTACATTACAGAATCAATGTCTTTTTAGAACATTTAGACAACTATATAAATGTAAATATAACATTTAGAACAACTATACAGATCAGATTGGTGTACGGTTTTGGCAGAAGTTTCTCTTCCTTTGAATACCATGTATTGTGGTTCTGGAAGTTAGATTTGTTTACCTTTGATATGACACAAGACATTCATTTAATGTGGTTTCTTCATCCGCTGCTTCAGAATAGTAGTCCCATGCGACCTTCTTCAGCTTTCCCTTTGCTACCCTCTCGTAATCTTTAACACAGACCAGCCTCGTAGTAAGTTCCTCCATATCTTCATGGACTAGCCTCATCGATAGTCCCCAGTTTTGCCTAATGATATACTATTGCAACGGATGTATCATATGATACACTTACCTCACGGATGCCCGTCAAAGGTGCCTTGACCACGATTTATGAGGGCAATGTTATATGACTGTTTTGATGAAAATGGCGGTATACAGTTTTGAACATTATCTAACGACTAACATCAATAAACGATGAGGAACAATTGCCGCATAAGATCCATAAATTTGCCAGGCAGATGTGGGGATATTTTCAAGAGATTAACTACTATGAAATATCTCACTCTGTCAACAGTACCTAAATTCAGTTGGCAGGTATTTACAACTGCATTAATGTCTATGGATATTTCAAACCTTTGACTTACAGATGTACCTTTGATGTACTCCTGTAACTGCTAATAACGAAGCAGTTATGTTCATGCATAGTGTTACGGGTGAACGCTAGTACATATTTAAGGGACTTAATCTAATTTAAAGTGTGAATGTAGTCACATTTTAACACCCCTAAAAGCGTTTCAATGTGTGATTGCTTAAGGATTATCAATTGGTTCCTTCCAATACAATGAATGGAAAAGCCACAATTATTTATGGTAAGGGGGAGAGCCAAAATAAGCAAACGGAACCATGCAAAAGATTCGTCGCCAAGAGGTTGCACACTAGAGGTACATGCCCAATATATGTGCCCTTTAAAGATAATTAAAAGTTTAAAAATTACACAAATTACACCTGCCTTTCACAAAATTTACCCTAAACTAAAGCATTTTCTTAACAGCGAATCTGTAAAATGCCTTGATAAACTTGGTCAAGTATCTCTTCTTTTGTCGTGTTCCGAGTGGTCCGTTTCCATATGCTCGGCCTGGTCTTTTGACAAATACCGTAGGCCCCGCACAAGCTCTTTCTCTCTCTGTCAGTATATAATGGAAAGCAATACCGGTACGAGACACATGTTCAAATCTCTTTTGAAGGAATTAGGGGAGGAGAGTGAAGGCTTTTGTTAAGCTAGAGTTTAAAGTTTATCAACTGATCTAGGCAAGGCAAACAGTTTACTTGCAGGGAGCCCCGTGCACCAAGCCACAAACGTCTCGAAGTTTTGGGTTTGCCTTAATGACAACATGTTCAATAAGTTTATATGACACTTGTTTCTCATCTTCAAAAGAATACAATGCCATCTTAAGAAATTGATATTTTCCTGGGCTCTCGTCACAGAAACGATTATTTTTTTTAATTTTGGTGTATTGATGATGATCAGTGTCATGATAAATGATTCACTTAGGTATAGGCCGTGTCACCTTCGGAATTACGGTGCCCCAGTCGGGTTATCAGCGATTAACCCATGGTCACCTGAGTGAAATGAGTCGATAGGAGTTGAGGATTCTTTCCAAGTATGTATGAATTGCTGCTAATATATAGACCTGCGTAATCTTTTTCTCAGTTGCAATACATATTGTAATATCATATATCAGTCCATCTGTATGGCTTGTAATATCATAGTCATCAATAAAGTTTTCACTGGAAAAAAATCTTTAACTCAGCTTCAGACTACTGCACTTTATAAGGCAAATATATATTTCACATTGATTGGTGACAGCACAAGAGCTGCATATCATGTTCCTCATATTCCAGATTCCTCCGGGAAAAATGTCATCTTTCTCTCCATTTTCAACAAAGATCATCTGTCAATTCATTTCGAAGGCAAAAAATTGTCTCAGAATGAATCATCTATGTGAACAATTGCAACAATCACAACAGCAGTAATCAATGACAGAGGTGTGTGCAGGCTCACTTTTGTGGACTGAGTAAAAAGTCTGGTGCCTATTGTTGAATTTAATGAAATTAGTCTTTCAAGACACCTCTTGCCTACGAAACTTCATTGTTTTGGAGTTACCAAATAACCATATCATAATAATGTGCAAACACATTACCTAAATGAATTTCATTCATCTATCAAATTCACGGTTGAAAGATCTTCCTCTCAGATAGCATTTCTACACCTAAATACAGTATATATATATATATATATATATATATATATATATATATATATATATATATATATATATATATATATATATATATATATATATATATATATATATATATATATAGTATATATATATATATATATATATATATATATATATATATATATATATATATATAGGTGGTATATATATATGTAGGTGGGAATTCTAGATACAAGCAATCCAAATAATTGCAGTTTATTTTTCCATAGCTTGATGTTTTGCTCATTTATTGAGGAATTGCATACATGAAATCCCTCATGAAATCCCTCTTTTAACATTCAGTACATACAACTCAGGAAACCCGTCAGTGCCATTTCCCGTTATACGGGGAAGGTGGTTTTACAGCAATATGTGCCCCTCAATGACTAAACCTCGGCTGTGGCTCTGTTTAGCATTCGTAAGACTTGTTAAGTTTTTCTTAAACGGTTCACCATTTCCCCCAACGGATCCATTTTTGTTGAGGGGGGGGGGGGGAGGGTTGCACTAGATTCGCGCATTGTGGAAGAAGATCTCCTTTCTAAAGCATTCACACCAGAACATTGATCATAATATGATGATACAAGTATCTATATCAAGCAGCAACGAGAAGAGCAACAGGTAGATGCCTGCTTGCGATATAATATTAATTTAAGTTATTTGGTCATTTTTTTAAAAGTTTGTGGTACCCGCCGTGTGTTCCCCCTCCGCCTTCCCCTCTCCACTTTTCACTGTTGGGTTTCTGCACATTGTAATATGAAGATGCTGTATATGTCTGAAGTTATTCATGAACAGATCAAATTACCTTCATCGATGTCCATAAATATACTAAGGTTTGGATACAAAACAATTTGCTTTACATAAGCATTGGTTTACTGATGGACTAACAGTTAGCATAATGCTTTTAAAGAAGTGAAGGTGGGGGTGGGCGCTGGTTCACTATCTAACGCAACGATACAGCGAAGAACCTGATGAGATTTTTAAGGGAATGCCCTGAGGTATACATGTCTTATTGCATGTTCCTCTGAGAAGCATTTCACCTCTCAGGTGAAATAAACTTTTACTTTTTATATAGTAAAGCGACAAGAAGGGTTCTTATGACCAAACTTAGAATGGCTCTTATGACCATTATAGTTTGGTCATAAGAACCATTCTTGTCGCAATACTACATCAAAAGTAAGGTTACTTCACCTAAAAGGTGAAAATGCTTCTAAGAAGAACATGCATAAGACATGTATACCTCAGGGCATAACCTAAAGAATTCTCATCAGTTTCTTGGTCGTACTGTTGCGTTAGATAGTGAACCAGCGCCCACCCCCACTTTCACTTTCACAGCAAAATGCTTTTAATGATAAGATTTATTCATACTGTTTCCCTTTTGTGGGAGCATGGACCTGCCCTTTTCCAAATGGCAGCTCCCTGGTAGAAGTGATACCTTTCGATTGTGGGTTACAAAAGCAGTGCTATAACATTTAGGAGAGAAAATAAACGAAAACAGCAACAATACAACTACTGACATAGGAATGTAAGTGGCTTAATGGGTAGGAAAGCAGAGGTATTAAATGATCAAGCTTCATCTCAAGGTGTTATTTCTTGAACATTTTAGATCTGACTGTGAAATTTTTTTCCACAGATCGCAAAGAATGTGCTGCTTAAAAATGAAAGAAAACGCTTTATCGTTAATCTTCCATCTTCTTACCTCGGTGATAAAAAATCTGAAAAATAACATCTACGCCATGTTTATTTTCGGAGAAATCTCATTAATGAGAGTGTTTATTACGGTATACAGAAGAATTTACTTTTGGAGGGAAGGGGGTTAAATGCTTAAAAATTAGCGAAACCGGACCCTGTGGTGAAGTTGTGGCTCTTCCTCGCGAATAACGATCCTCTTATGCAAACTATTGCTTTTCACAAAAAGACCACTACGTGGTAGTTTTCTTAGCTTTGTACAACTGTTAGAGTACAGCCAGTTCTTTCGTGAAGTTTTGAAAATGTGGGAACCATGGCACATTGATTTCCGACACGGGAATTGTTAGAAACTTACCAATAAATAGTGACAGTTGGGACTAAAATGTAGACCCTGCTAGTAAAGTTAATGGATAATGTCAGAATTTGAATAATTTTAAATAGTCATCTTTACCAAACCTGTAAGACGTGACTTCCTTTGCAACTAATGCACATCACTGATGCCGCCTCTCATAACAACTCTCTTTTGTACACTCAGAGAATTATTTACCTAAATTATGTAAAATAAGAACTCCATAAATTTTATGTAAAATTAATTTAAGCAGTATTTGTAAATTTTACATAATTTTGGTAAATTTTACTACATTTTAGTAAAATTGTTATATCATAATGTAAGACTTACATCAACTGTGTGTAAAATTTTACCAAAAAGTTATGGAGTTCTTATTTTACTTTACGTTTTTGTGAGTGTAATAGCTCCATGGTTATAGTTAACCCAAAAGGAAATTAATATATCAATGCGATATATTTGATATTAAATAAACATGTGGTAAATTTTTAAACTTTAGTTATTAAGTAGAAATAGCGTGGCAGTGAACTTATGACTGTTTGATTGATGTATGTCCTTTATTGCAGAAATACGATGCAATGGCCTGGGTCGGATCTGTGTGTAACGAAAAAAAAAATCAAACATCAAAACAAGTTTAGAGAAGTGAAATCTCCACTTAAAGGATTTACACAAGTACTCTTAACCCGTGGCTGTACCATGGAGCTATTACAGACAGCCCTGGGGAGTTTTCTTTTGGTTGGTTTCTATAACTTTATTTCGATCTCAAATAGACAGTATAATGCAGCATACATGGAGTATATACAGAACTGAAGAAGATTGAGGAGTGACAACAAGAAGCACAGAAGAAAAGCAAAGAAAGAAAGAAGCAAGGAGAGTTTAAGAGTTAATGGTAGTTCATTGTGAGGTAAACTTTGACGTGTTTTTTAAAGGAACTTAGGGTATCACAGTCTTTTACTTCCATTGGCAGGTCATTCCATGTTTTTGTACCAATATAAGGGAGAGAGAGTATTTAAGTCTAAAGTACTGCACGGTGAGATTGGTTTGGAAACGACTAGGATAATAATGGCTACTACTACGCAACTGAAAATAATTGAGAAAAATAGTCGGAGATATATCATGCAACCAATTGAACACAAAGCAGCATAATAAGGATTAATGTCATAAACATTGAGAATATGCAAATGAGCAAAGTGCGGAGCGGTATGGTAAAGGTAATCCACATTACAAATAAGACGAATAGCCCTTTTCTGGAGAATAAAAAGGGGCTGCAATCTTGTGGCATATGTGCCACCCCAAACAATATTAGAATAAGTAAGCTAAGGGTGGATGAGGGTGTTGTAAAAAGTAATCATGATGTGTGTAGGAAGTACATATCTAAGGCGATTGAGAATAACAACTCTTTCTGAGATTTTAGAACCAATATACTGAATATGGTTATTCCAAGTACGATGTTTATCAATGAAAACTCCAAGAAATTTTGTGACACTACGGATCAGTATATTTTCACCACAGAGATTAATACTACTAGCGTTAGTGGTTAGCTTCTTAGATGATGTACTGAATACAATACAAGTAGTTTTCTTAACATTAAGTGACAATTTGTTCACACAAAAACAATTATGAATATTTATAAACATACTCTGGATTGTGTCTAAAAGGAGGGTAATATTGGGACTAGAGGGAAAAGGTTTGTATCATGCATAAGAAATGGCATGGAAAAAACTACTGACATTATGAAGATCACTGACATAAATAAAACATAATAACGGATAAAGAATGGATCCTTGAGGAACACCACATTTAATACTTTCACTCTCAGTGGACATAACATGGAGGCAATCATGATGATGTCTAATCGATGTACTAAAGATCTGAGGAGGGGGCAGTAAACTCTCGATTTAGGGATTTTGAAGAACGAAGGACTTATAGATTTATGGCAGTAAGCGTATTAATCACTTGAACAGTCCACTAGATCAAACCTTTCACTTGTGACAGAGAAAGAGAGAGTGCACCATCTTGGAATGGCTTACACTCGCTACTAAGTCACTGACGATTAAAGCTTGGCAGTGTGGAGGTCATTCTTATGTAATACCAATGACGAGTCGATGTCTTCTATTGTCTTGCAACCTGTCAAACAGAAGATGGAATTTGCTATGTGAGCTGTATTTTATTCAGCCTTCATGGGAGAAGGGCATATTTGTAAATATACCCTTCTCCTATATTTTTAAATATTATATTTGTGATTAGACGTGGGGAAGTCGGAGTGGTGAAGGGGGGGGGGGGATGGTGCTATTTCACAATAGGGGTGCACTGTCATTCTCACCGCATGGTGGGTAAAATTTTTAAATCAACTTAACCCAAATTAAGTTGATATGAAAACTTCCAATATCACCAGTATCACCAATATCACCAGTGCCAACATGGAGCATGGCACTGCACTGGTACTTATACATTATTTCTTTCAAAAAACTTGTTCCACATATATATCATCAGCTGTCTGCTGAGAAAGTTTTGTTTAACAATAACCAAAGATTCTCAACCGGTACCAATAGCTCTGCAAATGTCTTCCCATCATTCTAATTTATGTTGTTAGTGAGATCAGTATAAGCTCTCTACGGAAATCTACATATGAATTGTAGATTAACAAACATGTAGTTTCAAAATGAGTGAGAAACATGAAAATACCATTTCATCTTCAAATTGCAATGTTCAGAATAAGAGCTCCTGTTCCCAGATATAATGGTAACACAGTTGAGTACAAACAAACTTACACCAGGATTTCAGAAAGTATCCATGATAAAAATAGCAGTGACCATGCATGAAAGTAAACGCTTGTAGTGTCTAACTCTTGAGAGCAAATTTTGTTTAACACTGAACAAAGAGTCTTGAAGAGAACCAATAGCATTTAGATGTCTTCCAACCACATTAATATCTCTCCACAGTGCTTGTGACATAAGTCTACATATGTGTTATAGCGTATATACAAAAAAAATATTTTAGCTAAATACATGAATATAGAAAAAAGAGTGGAAAACGTTAACATCTTTAACATTTTGTTAATTCGGAAAGTATGACCGTGATCCAACTTATAGCCATAACAGTTTAAAAATTGCCACTAAACTGAAATGGATGAAAAATTCAATAATTGGCTGATTCCAGGAAACAGCATGTTCCGCAATGATTTTAATTCGTTGGAAATAATTGAAAACGCTGTGCCAATGTTGCCTTTAAACATAGAAATGCGTCATATAAACTCCATATGAGACGTTCATTCAGTAATTTCATACCATGTTCTGTAAGTAGAGGAAAATGCACTCTTAAGTTTACAAGTGTAATATGATCGTTGTTAGTCTTGTAAAGTAAATGCTGTCTTGTAAAGGACAAATTTGTAACGTTTTTTCAACAACTCAAAAATGACAATATTCCCTTTGATTATCACCACAAACCTTGAAAAAAACCACTATAAAGTAAAAACTGGAACATAACTACATTTTAAACACTGCAAAGTCAACATAAGAGAGAAAACCTAGCTAGTGTGTTGCAGTAAATAGTGGAACATACTCAATAGGTTTCCTTCCAGACTCATAGTTAAAGAGTACAAAGAATACCATTTTCGTGATAATTTCGACGACTTGCAACCTACATTGCTCTGTCTATATTTTTCTGCTATCAATTATGCAATTGTAGGAATCCAGTATCGGTAATGGAACATCGCCATCGGTAACCACTTATGTAATCGGTGTGCTGATGTTTAGAATATCTCTTTAAGTAACAACAATGTGTCCAGTGTCTGATTCCCCCCAGTGAGATGAATATATGAATGTTCAACTAATTTATGTAAATTTCACAAATTCCATGAAATTCACAAATTTATACTCACAAAATTCCTGCTTTGTGCAAATTTCAACCCCTAATTCACCCTTTTCTCAAAGTTTGCCACTGAGCATTTAAATTTCATGCTGGGATTGTACTTGGACGGCGGTTGAAAAGCACTGCTATAAACAAACATATTACCTTATCAGTACAAAATTTAATTATTCTGTTGTCCTTGTAACATTTGTCCTGAAGAGGACATTGTAAAGTTTGCAAAGCAAAAATGTATTTGATCTTAGAATATTCATAAAGCGAACATTTGCCGGTTGATATACTAAGCAACTTTCATAACACTGGGCATGGGATGTCTGTACGTTCACACCTAATCACTGAATGTACTGCAGGGGTGCATGATTAACCAATAATTTCATTTTAGATCTTGTTAAATTTGAAATGAGACTCCAAAATGGTGCTTGAAATGCCTGTAAATGGTACAAAAAAAAAAAAACGACTAGCAGAATTATGCAAGCATCTACAAGAAAGTTGCCTTTCATTCGGTGTTTCAAGTCAGTTCATTCATGACATGTACAGCATTGGTCTTCTGACAAAATTTTCATTTCATAAAGTGTAGGCTTATTGTGAGATAGCTCTGGGTAACGGGGAGGGGGAGAGGAAGTTGATCACACAAGATTTAAAACAGGCATTTGTCATCAGTTCTATGGCGTAGGGAACGTTTTGGTTGTTATTGGGGTGAAGTTTCAGTAAAATTACTACTTCGAATTAATTTAAAGTGCAGACTACTCTTAAAAAGTGTCAAACGATTGAATCTACGTTTATTTCAGAGATACGTTTGAAAGCTCCAACAGAGAAACAATGGAGAAATAATAAGTAACAGGGCAAGGACAGGTATCATGTAAAGAAGTAATCTCTTTTTCTAAACAAATTATGCCTCTTCTCACTTTCTTAGTTTTTCTCAAAGGACACCAACATTTAATTATTATTACCCAATAGCAAGTATAGCTGCAGACTGTGCATTTTTACCTGTGAGGGCCATGGCGCGATCAAGTTCATCTCTATAAATTTCCATAACATCACGAACTCCTTCTTCCCCCTTAAAGTGATGATGTTGGAAAGGAAACATTGTGATTAATTTGTAGTTAAAAGATCATACGCGATAGATATGTTTTGAATAGATATATGTTGTATATGTTGTCACGGAATTGCGACCGAAAAGGATGCTAATAAATATGTATCCAAGCAGAGGACAGATGAAACGAGAGTGTTGCCTTAAGGTATCATATCCTATATAGAAGTTGGAGATCCCTCCCTAGGGTTGAAGTAGCTATCGGTGACATTTGGGCAACTTTTTTGGTATTTGATCCTTTGAGATGGGTTCTTTTGTTGATTGAAATATTGAAGTTGGCCAGTTGAGGTAAACATAATGTGAAAATGGTGCCAATTGGACCAATCATGGAAAAATTATGGACTTTAAGCAGGCGGAGCAGTATCATTCGAGGCGATGTTGAATTTGCCCCAGTGACAAGTTGTGGTAACTTGAACGGGCTGTGGCACATAATCTAACCACCTAAGGTACGGAAAATTGAAAGTACCATCAATGAACAATGTGTCAGCTTGCAAAAAGTGGTAGCTTATAACTGTTGAAAACGTCTACAAGACTTTAGAGACCACATTATGCGATTTATTGTGTAAGTCAATGGGGCAATTAATAGGCGTACGCAACCTTAAGTTTCAATCAGAATATAATTACTCGTTCAGACTTCAAACAGATTCAGATTACAATGTACAAGTTTGATTAGGCTAAAATGATAAGGGTGTTCAATTCAGCTTGAGCCTCGGTGAAACAGTGTCCCGGAGTGTAGAAATGTCACAACACAACGATTACACAGAGTGTAGCTAGGGTGACGTTAGGAGACGAAACGCCGAGTAGTGTGTATATAGGCCAAGATCTACACTACACATCTGGCTTGTAGAAACCACACAGGTAGAAAGGGACGACGTAGGCCTACATCTTCTCAGACCAGGTGAAGGTACTCTTAAAAATCTCTCAATCGACGAGGGTGTTTATACAAAAGTCACTTGCTAGAAGTTTCTGTTCCAGAACATTTCATTTCTTCCCAAATGCACCTCTTTGATAACATGGTACTAAATGTAGAAGACAGTAAGTTTCCACAATTTCCTTATTCAAGTCCAGAGCTTTCTAGTTGATACGAGAAATGTCTGGAAGTTGCTAACATGTATAACAGAGCATTGAAGCTATCGTAGATGTCATCACTGGAGGTCCATGGAATACCAACATGGTAACTTAAGTACTATGATGTTAAATACTGCACATTACCCTAACAATTTAAAAGGAGTATAAATGACGAACCTTTAACGCCAGACCCCACAGCACTGGTCTTCCAACGAAGACAGCCCGTGCACCTAATGCTATCGCTTTAAGAACGTCAGTACCAGTCCTAACTCCACTGTCAATATAGACTTCGATACCAGCAGGTTTAGCGATCTCCACAATTCTTGATAACATGTCAATCTACAAAAGGATGGGTAAATAGGACGTTAGGTGTGTCTGCTTACGGCACTGTCCTGATATATGTTGTTCTTTTAATTCTTCAGCATGAGGGCTAACATAATATTAATATAACACGAGAAAGCGATACGAAACATTGGTCTTCCAATTAATTGATGCCACACTGAATCAGACACTGACTTTTCATTTCCTGAAACGTGCCAGCAACCCCATAGAAATCCACAGTATTAACTACCGAAACATTTAGAGTCCTGGTCTTCTAAGGTCACTCTGTATTTCTGTATGTCAAACTACGGGTAACAACGACAGACGTACGTCCAAGCAAATCTAAGGACACCGCACCTATAACAATGCATTTAACTAACACTCACCGGTGGCGGTACTCCATCGAGTTGTCTACCTCCATGGACGGATACCAAAATGCCCTGGACGCCTGCTTCTACAGCCTCTCTGGCAGAGGCAGCTAGAAAATACAACATTTCTATGGCGTTACACCAAAAGATGATGATTTTTTACAAGAAAGTATGATGATAACATTCCTTGCATTCGATTACCTGCGTGTCTATTCATGTGCAGCTAATTTTTAATCACATTGAATTTTCATATGATCATGAATGTCAAGTCTGGAAATACATGAACAGCATCACAAGTGACTATAGACGCAAATCACTTATAACTGTTTAAAATCAATGTAAGATTTATGACTGGTTATATCTCGACATCGCCTTTCATATCGTATTGGCAGGCGCCTAAATCAAAAACATCAGATGGAAAATAGTTTTCATCTCAATATGAGCAGCATAAACTAAATGGTCTGAAAATATGAAGGGAGACCTAAGGGATGTAACGATAATTGCTACCGCAAATTAAACTGACCTTGCTTGCACTATGACATTACCTAAAACGCTAATCAAGACTTAAGTTACTCCTACATGCACACATGAAAAGAGTTATTCCTCACGTGAAATAATTCCTTTGACAACAATGGGTAATCTTGTAATTGTCCTGACCCATCTGACGTATTCCCACGTTGGGTAGGAGTTACATTGATTGTATCCATATTCGACTAGGTTGTGATCTCCAGCCGCTTTTGCTGTCTTGACATCATCGAGATCAACATCAAAGTTTACCATTCTGTCAAATTAGTAATTTTTTTATCAAATGATTAAGTGGTGAGTATTAATCAGACATTTGTCATGAGAAAATACATGAATTGGCAGAATGTCCAATTTAACTCCAACAAGGAAAAACTCTTAACAAATTCATTTCGTAAAAGCTATCATTCAATGTTTGATTCTGCAAAGTAGTTAATTTTCATAAGTTTTTAATAATTCGCAGATTTGGTAGCTCGTGGCATCAGATGAAATGAATATATGAAGCCCGATTAAGTAAAGTCATGCATTGTGAATCTTTCAAACTATTTAATCAACGTTTTTTGATGCCATAAGATGTAATTTTACCCCATTCCTGGTTGTTTGTGAACCCCGATACAGCCATAGTGCAAAGTCTTGTACCGCTTTCCTTCCTTTGGGTCATCCACCGTTAACACTAACGCCTTGTATCCGTTCCTTTCAGCTCTACGCACAAGAATCTCAAACAACCGTTTATCTTTGAACATATAACTTTGCATCCACCTTAGCCCACCGGGAGCCGCAGCCGCTACGTCTTCTAGACGAACATTGGCCAACGAACTCAAGACCATCAGGGTGTTGCATGACAAGGCACCTACGAGAAACGGTGAAAATATAGCAAAAAAAGTGATGGACGTAAGTTATGATATTCATCATCCCAAATGTAATTGCGGTTGGCAAGGAAATACAAATGATTAGAGCAAATTAAGATAAGACACGTGTATAAGGTCTCGAGTGTAAAGCCGCTATCTTTTATCTTACTGCAATATAAACTACGTGATTATTCAACTATTGACATGGCATAGTCCTGATTATGCATTGTCATAGCATGAGGACGACCTTAAACTCCCACAGCGTATAGCATGGATAGTAACAACGAATTAAGATAGAGACATACCGTAGTGAAAATCTTTGCTTTAGAAGAGCAGACTGGTAAGGAGTTAAGTTTCTTTCTAAAATTATATGTATTTTCAAGGTGAGGAAATGATACAACACTAGATACGAGCGAAAGTGTATACACAACGACTGGAAAAGCTACAGTAAACCTTTAGCGGTTGCCTTTTCTCCTTCGGGGTGAGCAAATGTGTGGTACGCTGTCGGCGAGATGCAGACTGGGAAACTGATGTGTTGTCCGAGTACTGTAGTATAAAGAATCCTATCTTCAACAGGTCTCAGAATTCGAGGTATTAGATAATACCTTTGAGGGAAAAATACACTTCGATTAGATATACAATGTCTTGAAAATGGTAACAAAATTTGTGGTATTACAAACACAAGATAGAAACTGCAGTGTAATGTGTCATAGATCAAATATCAATAATTCGATGAATTAATGTCACCATTATACGATAAACTCAGACTACTCAGTATATTGATTGATGAATAACACATATTCTCTGCACCCTGCTTAGTAGATCAAAGGTTCTCGAATTTATAGACACAATTAAGCACACGCTGCCACGTATGCTTATACCTTTGAAAGAACAAGGCTCTCTCGACCGGATGGATGTTTGTCTGTGTTTTTTTAAGGTTAACTTTAATTTTAACCACACACTTGGCCTATATAAAAACAGTAACAGAATGTCTTAGATGCATCATTAACTTAGTACAGGATTTGGAATATAAAATCAATAAAATGCAATGCTTTCACGTGGTTGTCATTCTTGTCTCACTCAGCAAGTCACCTTTCACGTGATCAGGTCCTGGGCTAATGAAATACCAGATAGTGGTTCAAAATCAAAAGTCTAAGCTGAGATCCCTATCGATGTATGAATCCCTCAACTTTGCTCTTTTCTTTACACGTAGGCTTAATTGCAGTGAGTATGAATAACTAGAACAGAAGTATAATGTCTTGTTGAATATTTTGCATTTTCAAGATTCCTTGACATGATATTTCAGATTATCGTTATGCGATAACGCCATGAAGACATTACAAGACCTCGGCTGTGGCCTTTTCATGATCAGAGTGGCCCTGTACTCATCCTTCGAGACAATAATCATGTTATGCACAAAGACGACAATGGCACATGATATTTCCATCTGTTTTACTGATTTTTGCTATCATTTATCACACCGTTCATAAAATCTTTGCAGACTAAGAGAATGGGTTGAACATACTTACGTTCGCGCTCCAATTTTTATAATGAGCTAGATGATTGCACCAAGCTAAAAGAGAAGCTGCATGACATATAAAGACTCAGCCGAATAGAATGCATCGATGAACGTAATTTCATAAAAATGACATCAGAAAAAGCATGGTTGCCGTTCTATGTTTTTAGTCACGGGTCGACTTGATCACATGTGCGGGTATTCACAATATAACTCATCTCAACTCACCCGTAATGGTATAAGGTTTTCTTATCTACAGTTCTGACAACAGGATAGAATTTTTCACTTTCAGTACAGCACCCCGTAGTTATGGAGTTGGGGGACATTTCGGGGCACTGCTGTACCAAAAACTTTCTCTGAGCCACCGGATGAAAATTGAAACTGTATGAATATTCATGCAGTGGAAACTACTCATTGGCGTCCTCAAGGAGCATGAGGTTGGGTTCTTTTACCACATAATTAACTTCATAACGTACTTTATTTGTACATGGGGGTGGGGTGAGGAGTTTAATAAACAGGAAATTTGTCTCGAAATTACGTCAGTCAGTGACATATTTCTGGTATTTTCGGTACAAAATATTCCCAGTACGTCGACTAATGGTGGCGCACCGCTGAGGCTGTATTCAGGCCAACCCTATAAGATTTCTTTTTATTCGCGCCCACATGCAACACTGCCACTGAACACAATTGATATTTCATAGATATTAGGACTAGGTTTCTCTCTTCATTAATGAAAACTATATCTCAGTAGCATGTTCCGTTTGGATATGGATTTTTAATTAATTTTTTTAAGTATGGATTTTTAATTAAATATCTATTTTAAAACGGTTCATTGCACTTTTAGAAATTTGCGATATCACCCAGATTCAACTCCTGAAATATCTTATTTTTATATAATCGTAGAAAAAAACACATTCTATGTATTTCTATGTAATCTTAGTCTTAAAAGAAACATAGCAATAGTTTAAGAGATGTGACCTTAACTTCTGTAATATTTTAGGTAAATCTATAATAAACTCAGTCTATACATTCACTAGCGTCGACTTTCAGGGTTAAGTTAGTGCTTCAGTTTCAAAGAAAAACAGAGACTTCTTGCAGTAAATTGCCACTGTTTCATGCCTTTTTGGTAACCTTAAGACAACTCGGATTCTTTCTTGACCTCTTATTTCAAACGGCTATATCTTGAGTTAGGAACAAGGTATTGACATGGGGTCTGGAATGCCTGTGTATTACTTAAGACTGGGAATATTCTAGATAAAAGCAATCCAAATTATTACCATCAGTTTTTAGTATAACGATGTTTTCCTCATTAAACGGGAAGTTGAAAACATGGGATCTCCATTTCAAGGCTGGGAACATGCAGCTTAAGACACCCGAGTAGTGTCGTTTCTGGCCATTGGGGGGGGGGGGGGCTGGGGTAAAGCCCAAAATTTTCTTGTGTGATCCGCGCTAACAGATGCTTATATAGTCCTGCCCGGGTACTGCTTGCAAAGGACTCCGCTCTCTTGCCAGACCCCACCCATTACTGAAAACATGGACACGCGCCTGAAAGGTCCTGTTAAGAACCCATGGGGATATGTTCCCCCTCCCCCCCAAAAAAAAAATAATAAAATCCTGGCCTCGCCAACTCCATTATGCTTGTGGTGAAATTTAGGCACTTGTATTGGTAAAATTTGTCACTTTTTAAAAATATCTCAAAAGATTCAAGACCGTTTCTATGCAATTTACAAGGCTTGATTGTGATTTAGTGCCATTCCTGCAATCTCAGTGTCAGCTATATATTTGGGGGAAAAATTTGTTGTACGCTACGAGGACACTGAAGACTTAGGTGGTGCACCGGAAATTAGTTAATTAGAGATAGACCTACTTAGTATGATAGACAAACTGATCGGTTGACGGACACCTCCTGTAGATGCTGGTTTTTGCACTTCTTTCTTACCTTTGATATGAAACTAAGCACTCTTTGAATGTGGTTTCTTCGTCCGCGGCGGCAGAATAGTAATCCCACGCAATGCAGCTCATCTCTTCCTTCGCCGCCCTCTCGTAATCTTTCACACAGACTAGCCTCCTAGCAGACGCCGCCATATTTTATGAATTGTAACCTCAGTGCCTTCAAATTGCTTTATACGGTTGTTTACTCAAAGCTTAGATTACTCAGCTCACTGATTACAGTTTAATGTTGTACATAATGTTAACTGTGTTCATGTAGTTATCTGTCACATACTTTGACCCCGCGATCTTTACTTCGTAGATGATTGTGCAAATTCTTTTCATTGTAGCGGCCGGTATGTTGTTAAAAGTTTGACGACAAATCGTTCAGTCTTTTTCTTCCTAATAAACCAGGGGCGTCAATCCACGTTGAAATGTGAGGGGGGGGGGGGGCATGATTGACTAACCGACAGATTTGAACTATTAAAGCTGCTCCGGAAGGGGTCTACGCACAGCACCTTTGATGGCTTTGGGTATATTGTACATGTCCAATAGCTTTTCCCCGGGGTCTGGGGTAACGTCAATTCACGTGACCAGAGAAAAGCCCCCGAAGCTTTGAGGTATTTGCAGAATTCTGAGCTTGGGGATGAATGATTTTTGTATCTTCGAATGAGCAAACGTGGTCAGACATTGCATCTTTTAAGACAAATGATAAATTTGATGATTGACAGGTGGAGGCCGCCAGGGTCTAGTGATTGAAGGCTAAGGGTAAGATCTAAACGACGCGTGTTCAGGGTTTTTAACCTGGGACGGAGGCTGATGTGAGGGCATGTGGGCCAGAACTATCTAAGCGGAGGGCCACAATCGAAACGAAGCGTACAAGAAACTTTTAGGCTTTTCAAACCTCCAAGATCGAAGGGAAAGGCATTTTCCGGCCCCCATAAGCTGCATATACTCAGCCTTGAAATAGGGATATCATGTCTGCAATTCCTCAAGTAATGTAAAAAAGTTAATCTATGAAAAATGGTACGGCAAGTACTTAACAGATGGGGGTCGAGTTGATACAATCCTTATGAATTACGCATCCTCTTTCATTTTCTTTGAGTACTACGCAAATATCAAGAGGCCTGAGCACACAGGCGTAGCCACCCTTGCTTGTTTTATTTTTTTTGGGGGGGGGGCAGAGATTTTTGCCCAAGTTAGTTTGTTACCAATTACTGAGCAGGCCGATTACTGTCTAAGTAGAGGGCCACAATCAGTTAACTCATAGCGAACGAGAAAATTTGGGATTTTGCAAAAGTCCAGATAGTCGGAACGGCGTTTTCTGTGTGCAATAGTCTTCGTGTAGGCCTACCCAGCCTTAAAAGAAGGTTATCATGTCTACATTTTGAAACCAGAAAGCCAAAAGGCTTTGTGATTCCTTGCTACATGGTTATATTACAACAAACATGAATTATTCAAATGACAAGTATAAGATCAACTGCAGTTATTTTTCTTGATACACCACAAGCCTTTAACCCAAAATGACCTTTATTTTGGTGACCTAAAATGACTGCGACATTTGATGTCCACCAAAAGCAATAGGGATCACCTACCCAGGCCATACAACCCACACATCAAGTACAGTATGAGTACGGTATGAAATCAGTCAACATTATCTCTGAGCTCCAAGAAACACACAAGTAATCAATACTGCTTCTAGTCTTGCCTGTTGTTAGTTGAATCAAATAACTCAACCTTACCTCATCTGAACTCAGCTTGTCTGCCATATTTACCTCAAAATTCTTCGTAAACCACCAGGATAATTTCTTCCTTGTTACAAGTAGCTTTTAACACACTCAAAGTCCTGGTAAGTTGACCCTAAGTTATGATTCCTCCGCAATATTTTTGCTTCCTCCATCTTTTCCGACATTGTGAAATATGATTGAAAGCACTCCAATTTGATTGTTAAGAAACCTTGTTCTGCTACCAGCTGTTCCTCTGGATACTGATATTATCCAAATCAATGACAGAACAGATGTTTTTTTTATCTTCTTCATTTTTTTTCATAAACCCATTAGCATTCCATTGCATGCTTTTCTGTCTGACCCCATGACCTCCCATACCAAGACTCTCTCTCTGGACAACTTATTAGCCCCCCCCCCCACACTAGAAGTTACTCACTAAGTTACAAATGCAGTACTGTAGGGAGCAGTCCCATTGAGTTAACTGTGTACGAGAGAATAAACACCTGCTATTGCACAATGTAGATCAATATATATTTGTACGGTAGTTTATAATAACCACAATAATGGTGTTTAGGCTATTATTATTGTTTTATAGTGAAAAATTATCCCTTCCTCTCTATTGATAAGCATTAAATTTCACAGGGTCATGAACCTGTTAATAACAGACAACCTTTTCAAGTTTAAAACAAATCTGACCCATGGATAAGGAACTATGGCAGTTTTAAATTTTTTTATGTTTTACCCCATAACCTCATTAATATGCAAGATCTGGACACCCAAAACAATAGGGATCATCTACTCAATATGGGCAACCAACATGCCAAAATGAAATTACTCAGAGTTACCCTTCTTGTTTACGAGCAACCGTCACACACACACACACACACACACACGCACACACGCACACACGCACACATACATACCCACACACAACATCAGGACTGCATAGATTCCCCTGCCTACGTCAAGGAATAAAAAATAATCTATGAACCAGAAAGTCAAAAGGCTTTGTGATTCCTTGCCACATGGTTATATTATAACAAGCATGAATTATTCACATGACAAGTATGAGATCAACTGCAGTTACTGGTCTTGAAACACCACATTAATAAGCCTTTAACCCAAATAACCTTTATTTTGGTGACCTCAAATGACATTTGACGTCCACTAAAAGCAATAGGGATCACCTACCCAGTATGGGGAACCTACACATCAAGTATGACATCAGTCCCCCTACCATTCAAAAAGGGAGCCAATACATTTCTCTGTTACGAAATGTGGGATGGGTGGGCTAAATTTGATATTATGTCCCAAACCTATCAAAAATGTGTGTGGGGGACGTGTCCCCCCTCGGATTGACGTCCATGTAATCAGCTAATCTTTACACGTATGTGTTGTACCTATCTCTTAGGGTAGAGGTTCACATACGCCTGTACGCTCTGCAAGTGCATACAGATCACGCAGGGGAGATACAGGACTTTCCTCCAAGTTCTGAGGTTTCCTTTAACAAGAGCTATATACCAGAATTGGAAAAGACCAGACTCCACCACCCTATATATAGATGACATATAGATATAGATGATAGATAAGCTTAAGATATTCCCTGTTGACTAAATCTGTACCTGCAACAAAAGTTTCACGACCACATCCAGATGCATGTACAGCAAGGGCGTCAACGTTGAGAGGAAAGAAGTGAACAGGTTGCAAAAGGTATCATATTGAGAAAGTGCTTAAGCCAGAAAAATAAACATTGCTTGTAACCATCAATGTGTTGAATAGTTCTTGGTAAAGCACACGTGTCTCTTCAGACATTCCAATCTCCCGTTGAATTTGCCTTTGCTTATTTTTGGAGGCATGCAATCTAGCTAAATCACTTTCTGCATTATACCAAAAACCAGCACAATGCTAGCCGTCACGAAAGGTGAGGATTCATCATAATATGTCATGGACTTGTAAAATGTGAACAGCAATATACTATATCTAACTGACAGGTTTTCAGTTTTCAATAAAGCTCTTTCCTAAAATGTGCAGGCATTTTCAGTCGCTGCTTGCATGTGACCTCATGTACCTTCTACCCAAAAGAAAAGACAGAACACAAAACAACACCTATAGACGTCGTAACATTTTTCACTTGAAGTGACCCCAGATTACCTTTGGCCCACACCAAAACCGTACCCAACAAGGATCTTTATATACTGTACCCATAAGAAAAACTTTGAAGTGTGGAATTGTTTCCCTTTTGAAAAAAGGGTTTACAAGCTTTTCGCGTTATGTCCCCACCTGACCTTCGACCTCTAAGAACACCCTCATAATCTTAGTTACTTAAGTGCCATCACATACCCCACCCAAGTTTGAACTTCATGCAACGTAGTGGTTTATGAGATACTGCAAACTTGGTTTGTCTATACTCCCTGCAGATGACCCTGCAGATGAACCAGCAGATGACCCTGCATATGATCTTCTCGCCCACAAAAAAACGATCCCAACCGAAATCGTTTATACGTCCTACCCATAGGCCGACACCAACTTGGAACTGTCTTGCCCATTCCTTTCCTTAGCTAGAGCGTTCACTAACGTTTAACGTTATGACCTCTGATGACCCCATATGAGGTGTGACCAGTGAGAAAACCCCATAATTTATGTACGTAAAAGGTACATGCCATCCAATTTTGAAGTTGATGTAACGTTTCGTTCATGAAACACTGTCTGCTGGTGACCTTAGATGATCCCTCTTGACCAAAAGCAAGGCAATTAATTCGAACCGAGTCTTTTATGTGTTCTACCAACACATCGACTAGATCTTCAAAAACGAGAGCGAGATTCACACATGCACAAAGTCCTGAAACGCACTCATACACACCGAATCGCTGTGTAAAGATTTTTGCTCACCGTCGACAAGGAATCAAAAGTGGAAAGTCTGGAGACGCCAATTCCATGCATAATTTGTAAACTACACTGACTTATAGCTCCAAATTGACTTAGCAATCCAGGTTATCTTGGAATGGTCACAAAGTGATGTTTAAGCTATTTGTCCTCACAGTGACTTAGGGATATGAAAATGTTGTATCATTCACTAGTTAACAATTTTTCAGTTTTTGATCAGTTTTGACGGAATTATAGCGTTTCTTTTGTACATTATAATTCCATTACCGGAAGTGCATTAAATAGGTAAGTGTAATATTTATATCGCTTCAGTAGTTTTTAAAATCATGGTTAACTACTGTTAGATAAGAGTTTGGTTTGATATATATGACAGCGATACTACGAAATGGAGACATTTTCGATCCGACGGCAATATCTTTCTGATTTAAAGTACATATATCATGAAGCTCAACTGTACATTACAATTTATAGTGATGCAACACCTACACATTACATAAGAGATCATCCAAGCGTCTCTCCTTGAGATATCACGTTTACCGAAGTTGACCTCAAATTTGTCATAAATGCATGCTGATTACGGCTTCATACCGTCGAGAGGATCAGTTACGATCAAAGATGAGGCAAAATAAAACACTTAAAAAAGAATCTTAAACATGGCTAAAACATCGTCCTATTAGTAATGCAGTGCGAAATGCTGTTAACTGAATAGCCACATGAGACTAATATCTTTCAAGATTATTAGAACATTTTCAACAATTACACTACGAGTTAAGCGAACATAGACAATGTAACGGGCTAATTGTTTTCCACTTGAACTATCGGTTAAACTATGTAAACAATCGACTATGTATCCGACTCTTATGGAACAGGTTCCCTTAGCTTTTCTTCCGTACTACGCTGCGGAGTTAATTCAGTCACAGTTTGGCAGTATGAATGTTATTCTTATGTATAACCAATGAGGAGTCAATGTCTTCAATTGTCTTGCAACCTGTCAAAGATAAGTAAAAATAAAAATCAAGTCAGCAGAATCATTACTGAAATGACAACTTAGTTTACTTAGACTTGCTAAACTCAAAATCTACTCAAATAAATGAAAAGTGCTGGTACATATTCATCTATTTTACGTATCATCCTTTATACCCCAGTCACAATTAAGTCCCGATGGGTTTTTGTTTAGTTCCAGACGTATTTTTAGGCACTATCGGCAGCGTGCCTGCAGGTCTTCTGCCCTGGTATCTTGCCATTTTCGTGCATCGAGCAGGCGCCGGTTTCATTTTAATTCGGAATTAAAATCCGAAAGTCATTGCGCACCAATCGACTGATGTCTCCACGATGTCCCGCCGGACATCTGACACAGGGTCATACGGACCCCTGGTCAATATTGGCTTAAATTTATCGGTCTATATATCTGCCGGGGACCGGTCTGACTCGATACGGGATGACGGCCGGCCCCCGAGAGGCGATTAGCCGACGAACTGAAAACGGTCATAAATCGGATCTGACCTAGGCATTACTTTATAGAACGTTGGAAAGTAAAACATGCTATCCAACCTAAGGTTTTTCCCACACCTCTATAAAATCATCTCCAGGCAATGTGTAAAGATGATTTAATTAATTAAGGCACACCTACATTTGCAGCATTACCTGTAAGACTCATGGCTCGATCAAGCTCATCTCGATAAAGCTCCAAAACGTCATGGACGCCCTCTTGACCCTAAAAAATAAGCACGATGTACAAACATTTAGTCATTGTTCAATAACTTTGTCACTAGGTTTTACCATGTTTGATAGCTGCATGAAATGACATGTTAACCAACCTTTAACGCCAGGCCCCAGAGTACTGGTCTTCCAACGAAGACAGCTCGTGCACCCAATGCTATCGCTTTAAGGACGTCAGTACCAGTCCTAATTCCACCGTCGATGTAGACTTCAATACCAGCCGGTTTAGCAATCTCGACAATCCTTGGTAACATGTCGATCTAGCCAATAGAGAAAAACGACTAAGCATATTGTTGGCAATGTCTGAGGCTTGGTTATAGTATTATGTGTAAGCACACTTACCTATGGTTACCAGAGGATATAAAAACAACAAAAAACAAAGTATCTTTCATTGATTAACAGACACACATACACACACAAATATATGTAACTTCACTCTTCCATTTCATGTCGTTCTTGTCAATGCTTACGTCTATCCTTTAGCAGATATTTCGGCCGTCAGTCCATCAGAATGGCACAGCTAACTGACTAAAACCCATGTTTTTCTGCTCGATACTTTCACCGATTGTGACTTCACCTTCTTGTTTTTTTTTGTTCGCGTAACCATCAGAAATGCAACTTTGACTTTCGTTTAAATCGGTAAATCACAAATAAAGCTTACCGGCGGAGGTACCCCATCGAGTTGTCTGCCTCCGTGGACGGAAACCAAGATACCCTGAACGCCTGCCTCTACAGCCTCTCTGGCAGAAGCAGCTACAAAAAACAAATGAGGATATAAGAAGAACATGTTGGAGTGGCGGATCTAGGATTTGGCAGAAGGGGGGGGGGGGGGCAGCAGCAGGACGATACTGATTTCGATGAGGGGGATACCCTTTCCTTTGGAAGTTTTTGCTAAGGTAGGGTGGGCTAGACGCAAAATGGTGCTACATGCTAGATTTGAATTTATCTTCAGGAATTTCTACTTTTTAAGTGATGGTTTACTTTTTCATCTTTGAGTGGGTGAATTATTCATTCCTAAACCTTTTCTGGGTAATTGAGATTTTTTTCCACCTGGCACAGCTCTTGCAATACATTGGTAGCCCCTCCCATGCATTTCCCCTCAGGCAATGATGAAGTTGCCAAATTGTAAATGTCTGTCAAAAATATGTTTGTAGAAGAAAGTATCACTATCGCTAACGTTTCTGTTGTAAAGCCTGTCAAAAATTAACTTCACATATTTTTTGTCGTTTTGAAAATTCAATTTAAAGCTTTGCTTTCTAAAAAGATAGAACAATGACATTGAGCTTAGTATCAGGACGGAGTCAAAGCAACTTAGTGAGCAGTAAACGAGCATCACGACTGCGTCTACTTATCTAGATGTCTACTTATCTTATCTGCGTCTACTTATCTTATCTAGATGTATCTAGATATTAAATTGAAAACATAAACAACATGCGATAAGAGAATCAGTCTTGGTGATATTCAACTAAGATGTAAAATTACAGAGAAAGTTAGGATTTTAGAAATCTATCATATCAGAAATCAACTATCGAGAGGCATGAGCGTTGCCAAAAATACCTCTCGGTTTTAAAATACTATGAATGTGTTTGTATGCCTGGATATGTCTATGTATATCTGTATTTTGGGATCAGAGACTGATTCAAAACATGATAACTGTCAACCAAACGTGGTAGTATCAATTAAACTGAATAATTGGGTCAATCATTGTTTAATTTATCAATAAGTATTCTCACGTGAAATGATCCCTTTGACTACGATGGGTAATCTTGTAATCGTTCTCGACCATTTGACGTACTCCCAGGTAGCGAACGAAGCAGTCTGATAACATCCATACTTAGTAAGGTTATGATCACCGGCCTCTTTAGCTTTCCTGACATCGTCAAGGTCGACATCAAAATTTACCATTCTGCCAGTGAAATGAATTGAAATCGAACGTTTAAATGAAAAACAAATACTGATAGCGTGATAGACATTGCACCCTCGTGACATGAATATTGCTATCAAGAGGAGCGAATACATATTTTAAGTTGATGAAAAAAAAAAAAAACAACGTTACGACATAAGACGTCACAATATTGTCGTCAAATTTGCTTCTCGTAGGTTATGTCATAATTAAGTCCCTTTCCATTTGCTCTCTTAGTCATTAACAACCTTATAAATAACCTCACGTTCAACCGTATATACAACATCATATACAAACTTATGTATACAGCCTTATACGCAAACTTATGTACAACTGTGAATACAATCTTACGCACAACTTCATCGTCAATCTGATGTACAAAACTCAACTTCGTGGTCAGTCTGATGAACAAAACTGTGTACAACTTCATGTACGGCATTATCTGCAGTTCTCTGAAGGACTTCAGAGTGGTTGTAGAAAATAAATTTTTGATTTGTCAACCATCACGTGATTCAGTAAATAGTAATTGAAATGCAAGTGCTACTGAAGCCAAAGTTTGTCTCCACCAGCGCAGTTGTGACACTTTTCAATTACGATCAACTAACTTACAGAAGAACCTCTCCCTAGAACCTGAAGACATGGTTCTACATATGACGATATTCTTTCACAAATGGAAGACCATCGAACTGTATGAGCTCTATGAGCAAGCACTTTACTTAATGTTTTGTTAACCAAGGAAACTACAACAAACACTATTACCCCATTCCTTCTTGTTCGTACATTCCCTCATAGCCATACTGCACGGTCTTGTACCTCTTTCCTTCTCTTGGGTCATCTACTGTTAACACCAATGCCTTGTATCCGCTTCTTTCTGCTCGACGGACAAGAATTTCAAATAACCGTTTGTCTCTAACCATGTAGCTTTGCATCCACCTTAGTCCACCAGGGGCTACATCTGCTACGTCCTCTAAGCGAGTAGTCGCTATCGAACTGAGAACCATTAAGGTATCACATGACAGGGCAGCTGCAGCAAATTGATTAATTAAAAAAAAGACAAGACAACATTATTTCACTGTGTATTCTGCAAACCACAACAACCATCTATGGCACCAATTGGTTCTGTATCACAGCAGAGGGGTAAACTGCTGACTTGCAAATGCAACTTTAGTTTGTGGAACTATTAGTAATTCCCACTTTTATACACCATTAGGCCGTGTTTTCATCGTATTTCTTAAATTTATTTAGTATAAAAAATTCTTTACATGACTGAAAACGTACATTGCTTTTACTAAGGAGCCTTCTGTCTTTGACGTGAATGTACAAACACTTTCTCTGGATTTCAATAGGTGATTTTTCTTTACTCAACTTCTTTTGGAAGGTACTGCCGTTATCGCGATCACACACACATTACCAGTGACCAGGTCTTGGTGAATAATTGTGATACTGAAAAATAGGTGTTGGCCATATTGAAGCAAGCTTATTTCCCAATTTTCTGTGGCAACGCAAGCTGAAAAAGTCGAGTCGACTGAATGACATTTTCCTTAGCCTATGGCTGAAAGTCACTTTTTTTAAAACATTTCTCAGTCCTGCTTTGCCCCAATGATATGTGTTCCAAATATAGATTACCCAATTTTCAACAAATCATTAGTTTCACCTGGTACGGCACTGCCAATTTAACTTTAAGGATCTCAAACCAATTCAGAATTTGAATTTGAGGTTCACACCATTGATGGCAAAATCTGAGAAATAAAAAAAATATATATAACAGAATATTATACAAGTAATCCAACTCAACAACAGTATCTGGCGTTCTATGATAATTACGTTTGGCAAAAAGAAACAAATAAGTTTCATCATATACCGGTGCTACGGTCGAGTGGGTACGTGTGTTAGTTGCGTTTGAAGCAATGAAGCTTAGTAACCATTACTTTCGAGATTCGATCCCTTGTAGGATAACAGACAGATCCGTTTTCCGTCCAAGATCAATATAATGGTTCTCACATGATGCAGAACTTGCGAAAAAAGGGTACCAAATTTTATCTAAAGTTATTTGAACTGGTAGTCACCCCGCGTGAAGTTGTAATGTATGTGCCATGTGGCTATTCCACTTTTAGGCTATTATGCTGTTGCTTGGTAAAATATCCCCCTTCATATATTGGCCCCCTGTAGGTGTAAATTCATAGGCATTTTACCATCGGCGTTACTGCAATTAACGCCCCGGTTTGTCTGATGTAGTGGGGCCTATTTTTTCTCTTGACTGTCAGCCCGATGTGGATTTAACAAAGCACATCGACAACTGCAAATGTCATTCAGCCAATGTACGTAAAGAGTTGATGTGACAAGCTCACTAAACTGAAAATCTGGCTCGTATAAAACGTAAAATCCAAGCGGTCGTTTGTGTACTACCTAAGACATTTACTGTGACGACCAATGCAGTTTTCATGTCACAGTGTATACAACCATGGGCGTCAACAGGTGGGAGACGGCAGACATGTCCCCCCACTTTCAAAAGTGGAGGGGATATCATATCATTTGTCCCACCCACTTTTCAGAGCAGTTATTAAAAAAATCGCATGCATATGCGCGATTTTCTATGACAATTGCCAGGCTGATTCAAGTAGAATTTAACTTGGGCGTTGAATCCACAGAGAATCGCAGAAGAGTTCGTCAGATCATCAGACAGTCGTATAGAGATTTTTGGGAACTTCTGAATCCTCCTAAGTTGGGTGTTCGGACAAGCACCGAGTGACTCAGTGACATGTCTTCTGCAAGAAATCTGGACTCCCTGGGCCCCTGCTATCTATCACTTGCAACGTCATTTATTTCCCATTCTCTCAATATCCTAAATGTGCCCATTTATTTCGTTCGGGTGGGGGGGGGGGGGGAGAGACCATTCGAAAATGTATTGAACTTGCACACATGTTGTTTGTATGGGTTCCAAGGGATTAGGTAAGCCATATAGGTAGATGGTGATGAGTTACTATGTTCATATCAGTACCTCCAGTCCCTTAGACTGGACGGACGAAAAGGGGTGTAGGGGTTAAGTAATTAAGGCTACATGTATTCGCCGGATATGGTAGATCTTTGTTGTTGAGTGCCAGCTAGGCGCTATACACGCTCTGCGTCCCTTTTTCTGATTATTATTATTAAAGTACCTGGGTACATACCAACTGACGTCTCGCACCTACACGCATGTGTTATATATACCACTTCACTCATTCCGGAGGTGACGGCCCACTTTTTCAATATTTCGTTTGAGATGGACGCTGTGTAATTCGTTTCTCTTGGTGTCAGAACGGCATCTTTCTACAAGTACTTTCTATAGGAATTGAAATTTGTGAGACAAAATTTCTTCTCACAGATCTTGTTCTGATGTAACTAAAAACAACTCAGGAAGGCCGTCTCCTGGGACCTAAGCGGTCTTATGTACCCAAAATTTTCTGGTACGCTACTAATGGTGGCGCTCCGTTTAGATACTGTAGTATAGTGTCCCCCTCACTTTCTAAAACCTGCTGACGCCCATGTGTACAACTAAAACTTGCAGAACCTACCACCATGTCACAAAGCATGAGGAGGAGCATTAAAGGATATGTCGCCGTCGTGAGAGGATCTAATCGTCTACTGGAGCAATGTTTTGGGAGATTTCCTGATATACATGTGATGATGAATAAGATCGCAAATACAGTACGGGATACCTTAGATAATCTGCTTATGTAGTCAAAGGTTTTTCTTTAAATTGCTTGATAAACAGGTAATCATTTCATCCATCTGACCACTTCGGAAAACGAAACTGACACGTAAACATATTGAAGGCAAACCTTTAGCTGTTGCTTTTTCTCCTTCAGGGTGAGCAAATTTGTGGTACGCTGTCGGCGAGATGCAGACTGGGAAACTGATGTGTTGTCCGAGTACTGTAGTAGAAAGAATCCTATCTTCAACAGGTCTCAGAATTCGAGGAAGTAAATAATACCTTAAGAGGAGAACAAGTGTAACAATGATTGATAGCAATCTAGATGTAACTATTTGTTTGAAAAAAGGTGCCAATTAAATCTGTGAACCCTGGTTTAACAGTACCTGGCAGGATCACAGCAACTGCTTTCTTTTTCAATCAAGCAATGTAATCATAACTTAACTTGGCACATTATGTGAAAAATCACATGTAAATTAACTGTTAATTAGATTTATATTCCTTTTTAAATCATCATCTCTTACAGCTGAAGTTTCAGTGTATAAAATAATAATAACATATTGTGGATTTTTGAAAATCCAAGGGAAAATCTCGCAAATACCCCGAAACTCAAGGGTGTCCAGAGGTGGAGTGGTTCGAATGGGTCGTACAACCCACCAATCTCTGATCCACCAAGAAAGAATACTTTGCCTTGTAATTTTATTGCATATATTTTTATTGCACTCTTGAAAAGGTCTGTCTGTTCAATAACGAGCCGAATCGGTTCAAATTTGAACCAACATCTGGGTCTGAGGGACAACAAACCGGTGCGAGTCAAAATAAACCGGGATTTCGGTTAAAATAATTAATGAACCTTTGATTTACTTGCCAAAACGAACCGGTAGTCGGCTCAAATGATTTGAACTGAATTCTCTTCAGATCCTTTATCCAGGTTAACTCTTTGGAATTAAAGTGCCCCATTTACGTCAGGATCAGTAAAGAATTAAACACTGCGGATGTGTAGTAGTGACTCAACCACAAATATAGGGCAACAATAAAGTAAGAGAAAGTCAAAATGCATTGCATGAAGTGTTTATTTGTTCTCCTGATTTCACTACACAATAAATATGAAAAAACAATAACTTTATATTACAAAAATGATTCGTTCTGTACAGTGTAAAGGAATGTACTGTATTATAAAGGTGCAGCAAATTTGGTTGCCAAACCGAAATTGTCCCACGACAAAATGGTATAGGTTCAAAGAAAAAGTGTGTTCTGTAGATAAAGTGCAATTACATAATGGTAATAAATATGCTCCAGGTTAGTGATCTTGGCAGAATTTAGTACTACTCACTAAGAAATGAAGGGAAACTCTCATGCACGGTATTTTTCAACCACGCAAATTAAATAAATACAAGGAAATGCAATTAACAAAACTATAAAAAATAGGTAGTTCACTTGCACATCTCAACGGGATATGACAAGCCAAATGCCCAATAATTCGAGAAGCCTAAATTATCGGTTGATAAAACAGGTTTATCGACGTCAAATGCCCAGTAATTCGATAAACTTTGTTTATCAGTTTATAAACCGGGTTTATCGAGTTTCTCACATACAAAAGTCGATACACCTGGTTTATCAATTCGATAAACCGACTTTATCAATAATTGGGCATTTGGCGTTGTTTAACCTGGTTTTTCGATTAATAAACCAGGTTTTTCAACCGATAAACCAGGTTTTTGTTTCGACTATTGAGCATGCATTTCAATTATTGTACAGAAGAACAGAAGAACTTTTCCTTGTTTTATATTCTTTCCTACAGCGAAGAAAAGTAAACTGCTTCTCAGTCACTCTGTTATACAAGATATAACACACGGGGTAACTTTATTTGTTAATAAAAATAGAAGAAGATTGACACCGAAAATTTGAAGGTCTGCATACCACGTACTACAGTGCATCTAAAAAGGCTCTCTATACACGTCATTTTTGGATCTTATTAACCTACATTTTTCGATTTTGCGTGTCTTTCTTTGCGGACACACTTGAAATGGGAAACAGAGGGGTCACATTGGCCAAACTCACAATCTTCATCTGCGGTCATCTCTAATTGACTCATGGGCCTGCACAGAATATGATTCAAATAGAATAGATCCACTGACTGTGAGTGAATTAATTAAGGCACAGGGGACAATTGGGATATCATTTTCCCCTTTATCCTCACGCAGTGAACGCACCCTGCCATGTAGTCTCACTATGATTCTATCACACAGTACGTCACTATGCTGAATAATCCACTCGCTTGTTGATCAGTGCCAGTGGGTATGGAATTCTACTTAGCATAGTGCTGCAGGCTAAAACAGTCCTTAATGATACGTAACAGTATGCCGCTGGAATCCGTATACTTATCCACCTTAATATGAACCCCCTCCTCTTTAATAGCGTCTTCCTGTGGTTCATTTTCACCAGCTTTCGACACTTCTCCAAACATGGAGTCACCCCTGCCAAAAAGTGCACAGTGCACATGTGATTTTTCTGCAATTTGAATGAACTTTATGCACCCCATCCACGAGACCTATAGGTCCCGTGGTTGGAGTTCATAATATAGCTGATATTCATGATTGCAGCGCATCGTATATGGTAGGTAGTAGTAGCCTAGTCGTCCTTCACGTATCCAGTCTCTGGGATTGTTTTTATTTGTCGACTTTTCAAAGATTTTGGCACATTGATGAAAAAAAATTACATCTCCCTAAAAACAGGACTATTTGTATGAGTGTGCACACAGATTTCTATACGAGTTATTTCAATTATTAGTTTCAACTCACACATTGAAGTTGCGAATCATCTTTTTGTAGGTCACCTGTTTACTTGACCTCCACCTACGGTCGTTGAAGCGTATCCTCATGTCTTTCGTACAAATTGTGGAATTTGACCGATGGTAACAGACTGCCTTTCTAGAGTCATCCTATTAACTTGTATCCAGGTACGCACGGCCTTAGCATGGTTTCTTATATGATATGCTTAATCAGTGAAACCCATACAGCTATCACAACGGTACGGTGTACTTATGAAAGGTGCATTGGGCAAAGGGTAGTAGATATGATTCTCCGTAGTTAATAGGCATATATACAGTACATCCTAAAAACTACCTTCAAGTTTACAAACTGAAAATCACAGCTCCCTGCTGAAACTACCTCGCCACTGACGGTACATAATGAGTACAACTTAACATAAGTGGAAATAAAAAGATGATGAGTATACCAATTAATGTATGTACATGGTGGAACTATAAGATTGCTCGCAATTTACCTCGAGGGTCAGATATTCATTAATCCATAGGTCCTATAGGAACACTGACTATACCAAACCTACACTGGCAACCTAACACAGAACAAGGCCGCTCTATTAAAACATGACTAAGTCAATCTTTTCCCAGGCTTCATTCCAACGCCCATAGTGCGACGCCCATGTACGGTCAGAGTTAGCTCTATGTACTGGTCGTCTTTGAAATGTGTATCCTCTGATTGATTTCGTTCACTAAGAGTCAAAATCCGGGTAGGGTAATAAGGGTGCACTCGTATGTTTGAGTTTTAGACCTTTATGTTGAAAAAAAGGTAAGTACCATCGTCTTCATACAAGACTAATGCGGACCCGCCTTGTAACTTTACGGCCTTTGGGCATTGATGGACTATAACAAATGATAAGAATAGGAGAAAAAGTCCTTAGGATGCACTTACCCATAGACATCAATAAACTATCTTTGGAACAAGCTCATTTTTTTATATACATGGAGCGGTAGGAGGTTACTTGCAATCCAAAATTCATGGGGTTTCCCACGTACTCTTCTTCTTCTCTGGTAGTCTGCTACGATGACGTGTGTGACGTCAATCCTGCACCTGACCAATCATATTACGTAATGTCATCAACAGTCTACTTTTCGTTTACTTTGAGGAGATGCCGAATCAATTGTTCTTCAGGGCAGGGAGTTGCAACTCCCTGTTCAGGGGCTCTCTCTCTACTTTGGGTATACCGGTACTAAGGGACTCCAAGGCAACAAGTGAGGGGTTTGGAAAAAAAAAATCTACCCTTTAAACAGTCCTGTCCACACGTACCCCTGCTGGAAGTTGAACTGGAAACCGAGGGGTTCCAAACGACACTCTACTTGTCGAGCCCGTGTCGAGAGTAACAGCAGTTATTTTTTAACACATCTCGACCCATGTACAGAATAATTTCTTTTCTGCCTGCTCTCTCGTCTTCCTGCCCTCTTTGCCTCTATTTTTCCACCTGGCCCACCTCTTTCTCTCGTCTCCTCATGTTTGTGCTGCCTCCTCTCTCTTGCCTTGTTTTGTTCGTTGGCCAGCTTACTTGAAGGTAGATTTTTGCGAGTTCCTTGTGTGTTCCGCTTCTTTCATATTTATCCTTTTGTCACTTGTTATATTTTACTTCTTAGACAGGTGAGAAATAAATTTTGAATTGGATTGGATATAAACAGCTCGAGAATAGTTACACACATGTAGGCCTACAAAATTCCAGGCAACTACATCTGGGTGGGGGGGGGGGTACTACCGGGCAAAGGTTATTTCGGGATCATATGGACATTATCTAGGTGCCGCTACTGTGACATATTGTGTTCATAGTAACTGCAGGCAACAATAATACGATAAAAGGTCCTGTAGTTAGTGTTATATAGTAATACCACACATTTTCTGAATCAACTAGACGGAAACAACAAACGCATAGACCTATGGGATCTATACTAAAGGAAACACATCTCAAGCACTCCGAAGCAATCAAGTACAGTAAGTCACACATATCGGATACAATCAAACTATTTATGTCTATGCAATCAGTAGAAACACTAAAGCTTGTGGACATGTGGAGATGTTCACAGGAGAATGCTTATCTTATTGTGCCTCCATGTTAAAACCTCAGAAGAATTTGAAGAGGCAATTAATTGTGGACGGTATGTAAAACACCTTGTCCAGCCATGGAGGAATTCAGCCTACACTGCACTACTGAATCTATGACTAACTGCAATGAGTGAAAATACCAGAAAACACAAACTCGATTGGGGAATATAGAAGCTCACATCAGTCGCTCCGATGGAGCGATCCCCGCAGAGAGAAATGACTGGCCTAACGATAGCCATTCTAGCTGTGCGTGCAGCAAACTCCCGATAACAAAAACTTCACCATACATTTATACATATACGGTACTACAGTGATGCTGGTTTTCTTACCTTTGATGTGACACGAGACACTCATTGAATGTGGTTCCTTCGTCTGCTACTGCAGAATAATAATCCCATGCCACGCTGTTCATTTTTACCTTTGCCGCTTTTTCGTAATCTTTCACACAGGCCAACCTAGTAACGGACGCTGCCATATCTTCCGATGGATCGTTCCTCGAAATATTTCAAAAAAGTGGATTATCACAACCCGGTCTACGTAATTCAAAGTTAACGGTTCAAGATATTGAGAGTGGTTGAAAGCTAGGAAGCAAAGTATGATTATCTGTCACGAGCTTAGTTGACCCCGGGCACGATCTGCATTGCCTGATATTTATTAATAATTATACAGGTCTGCACAGCTAGTCTGCACCACCACCACAGATGAAAAGATGTTCTGTAATAGCTTCCTTTGTCTTTGTCCAATATCTTCTTGCACGGTGCTTATATGCTTCAAATTTTCGCTGCACATTTCGTAGATGCCTTTTGGTGCCTTCGTGAAGCTAGTTATGAACCGAATGTAAGGCTATGTGTAGCCTATTAACCCTCCAAATGCAATAGGCATGTAGAGGATTTAGCTCGGAATAGCTGCTACCACCAGAGGAATGTAGCTACATGCCTTATTGTATTAACTGCGCTCATCTCGGGAGTGCCTGTTGCAACTTCGTAGCGGACCAGGTAAAGTTTTTGTTGTACGAAAAGGCTGGTAAGGTTAGCAAAGAACACTTCGCTTTTCGGCCTCAAGGAATAAACACATTCTCAGTTATAATTATAACCTGCAACCCGTCGAAACTCACTTTCCTACTAGCCATTGAGAAATGTACATTGTGACACCATGATTTGATACATAACCCAGGGTGGTATGCATGTCTTCTTCTCTGAGGTGTAATCAATATGAATGGAGAAATGGTCTTTGTATCGTGGTTTTTCTGGTCTACTTCCTTTTGGCAACATATCAAAGGCTGAGTTCGATTTTCTCCAATGTATTTTTGCACTACATGTGCATTGTTTTTTATTGCTTGTAGTTGCCCTATCAATCAATTTTGCGGATTGCAATTGTTAGCATTTATTTGTGCAGTTTTCACGGAGTTCAAAGATTCATGATTGAAAGTCATAGTAAACTGAGACAAACTTTAGTGCAGACCTTTGTCACTTAGGAATACTAGCTAACCACAACACCATACGTTACACAGTGTCTTCAGCTACATCGTCTAAGTACGTAGACCATCTTTTGAGTTAATATTTACGATGGAGCTATTGCTATTTTGCAGTTAATGGATATCCATAGTCACTGACGCTGTCGATCTATTACTATACCCTTTCGAAATTGTGAACTTATTGAATATAAATGCGTTGAGAACAACACTGAGGAGTAGTTTCTGGTACTGTATTGTTTGAATTCGACTCTTTTCAAATTAATGAGTTAAGGAAAATTCTGCAATTTAGCCTACGTCTGGCTGACTATGGAGATTGATCAATGCAGCAGAACGGTCACTTTTGTAACTTGTAGTAACGCACTGTTACACTCGGTGTGGAACAAAACTATTTTTACACTTTTCTCTCTTCTATTAAACTGTACCTTTGTACATATATATCTACGAAAGAAGAATTTTGACCAGATAACAGGCTTATATATCCAGGCTCATCACACACACACAAAAGCTACCTTTACAGTTGGAAAGCTGGAATTTTCTAGCATGTCTACAGGAGGCGATGAATTCAAAACGAGTAGTCAAAGTGGCATTGTTAGGTTTACAAATAATAAAAAACTTTTAGGCACTATTTGCACCTATTTGTCACAGTAGGTACTGGCTTGGTGTGGAAATTTCCATGTGATATTGTACTTGACTTTATTATACTTTAAATGTCAGATGTTTTTCTGAAAGCAGTAGCTTACCTTCCATTAGTAAAAGATTTAATGTGATTGCTATATCTAAATTGAAGGAATCTGCTAACCCGACATACGTTTCGATGCTTTGTTCAAAAGATATAGTAGCTTTGTAGATTACAGGGGAACCGGTACGTGAATGTTACATTTACCAGGGTTCGGGCATTTTTTCTTGTCACCGCAGTTGCAGACATCGTGTGGCTTGTTGTCTGTATTAATTAAGGGTGAATAAGCGCTGGACCTTGTATTAAATGCAGGATAATGCACGATCGGGATTAATGTAAGCATATATACTTAAAACTTAAAGAAAAATAACACGTTAGTGGTCAGTTGAAGATCGATGTGTATGTGTTATTTATTCAAATTGTTCACAGTGATGACGTGGTGTCTGGTATTAAAGTACCTACACTTAATGAATATCTCAGTAAAAAAGTGTACTATCATTATACAAAACAAACCCCCAAAATGCAAATTTAATAGATGTGACGTTTGTTCATATTCATATAACAGTGACATTGTGACACCCATTTATATAGTACCGTACATGGTGCACTATAATATGTTAGTCATTTTAAGCAGTTTAAACGGTCTTCAGAGTACATTTTTGTTGTTAGAGCTATATCATTACATTAATATAAATATTACCTCATGTTATATATGAATAAATAAAAAATGAGAAGGTGACAGGCATTTGAATTTATAAATGGATAATTGAGCAGTGAAAAACGCTATGGTCATGCCGTGAATCGAACCCCGGCCTCCCCATCCAAGCTGACTTAGACCTAACAACAGCGTCCGACAGTATAGGTTAATGAAACCCACGTTGTACCAAATGTTTTGACAGGAAAATTTAAGCAACCCGTTGGAAAATTGCGTAGATTAGAAGACTGCAGATTACATATTATACCAGCTTCATGCAATGTCAAAATTGCAGTCCCAAACCTTGATTTGAAATCTTGACAAAAAAATGTAAAAAAAAAACAGCCCTTACTAACGTTTTACCATTACTGAAATATGAGGCTGAATCAACAGTTCTGACTTTTACGCATTTTGGTAGAACGTGGAACTACTTCAGAATATATTATTACTGGTTTTTCTACCACCATTTAACAATTGCAGTAACACTCCTCTAGCAACGCAATGCAACAGCTGCACATCAATGTTATTTCTAAACGAAACCATTTCTGTCCACATACAAAACCATGAAACAATCTATTCATTCATAATCACTGTTTTCAACAAAACATATACAAATACCCCCCCCCCCCAATTAAAATTAAACTTGTTATGTTGATAGTCGAAATTCAGAATACTTTAATTTGAAAATTCCCAAACCCATAGGCCTCGATAACTAATTTTTGTGATGCACCCTGTTCAAAATTTTCAATTTTCTTTCAACGTTTCGCTCCAAAAATTGCTCGCAAAAAACTCAGACAATCTTGGACAAAATACCTTGGGACATCCCGGCCCCCGTTCAGTGTTGGCTATAAGATTGCTGTTCAAAGGGTACATTCACTTCTACAGCGCAACATTGGAAAGGGGCGCGGGGTTTCATGTTATCCTCTCACCTAAATTCAGTATTATATATGCAACGTACTACAAAGTGTCCCAACAATTTTGTCCAAGATTGTAGCTCCCCTTTTGGCGTTCATCCTATATACCTTTGATAGATGGAAGGATATATGTGACTGAAGGGATTGGTGCAGGTAATACGATCCACTAACCTGTGGTCTGGAAAATTAAACAATGTTTGGGTAGTTGCAAAGAACAAATCAAAACTCCGATACCTAACTAGAAGCCAAATAAGGAATCGTAATAGAATTAACTATGACACCACAAGTGAGCCTTTTCAAGCTGTTTTTGTTGTCCATGATGGCGACTCTGGAACACACACACAAAATCCAACTTATCGTTCCACTCTTAACTATTATACGTACGTGCAAGTTTAAAAAAAAAACAGCCGCAATAGCAATAAGGCCTGTACTACGTGAGTATTTTTTTTGCTGATAAACTCTCTTAAGTTGACGAACACTATTAGGCCTATCCCTGATGCAAATAATGCAGTGCATTGTTGGAGTCGTAAATATTAACCGATCAATCATAGTTGGTAACATGAAAAGAAATAAATATCAAGGCGATATATTTGATATTAAAAAAAAAACAACCTGTGGTTAATCATTACACTTTAAAAGAAACACACTCAAAGCAGATTCTCCAGTAGCGAAACTAAGTTCAGTACCACGTATACAATGACAATATCTCTTATCGCGGCTTGAATTAGTCATTAAAGTTGGTTAACGTTGATGTTATACAGCCATGAGTGTTCATGAGATGAATATCTATCTCATGAATATATTGACGTCATAACCACTGAGAATTTATGATTCTATCCAGTCAGCAGGTATACCTGCAGATATTATCCAACAACTCTCGTTATCTTGTTGTCGACTAACAGCTCAATCACTATACTATTAAAAAAAAAAGTATTCAGTCACTACTATAAAAGAACACAAATAACGCAATGACTATGAATCGTAGTTATTGAGTAGAAATATACTCTCATGGCGAACTACTTATGACTGTTTAACTTATGTATATCCATTGCAGAGATACGATACTAAGATCTGCGTCGGAAATGTGTGATATAAATTATACAAAAGATCAAACATCATAGGTCAGAAAAGTGATATCTCCATGTAAAAAATTAACGGAACTTAGTACTTTAAAGGGAAATAGGACGTTTAGAATGTACCCACGTGGCATACAAAGAAAGTAGTTATAATCATTGCTAAACCATTCAGTCTCATCAATAAACATTTGCAAAAGCATCATCTCCTCAAAACATCACGCATGTGATGAGTAACAGAAGATGCATTACACGAATTTTGAAAAGTTTTGGTTAACAAATTGTTGTTGAGCAACAAATAACTGTGTGAGAAACTTACTTCTTGAAAATGATACTTCCTTACTTTGAATAATCTATTATTCCACATCCACAAACATTGGTTTTAAAAATGTGGTTGTTTTCTATATGGTTTTATGTTTAAAAATGTGGTTGTCGCCCAATTTCCCTTTAAACCCATGACTAAATTGCCGGTATACACTGAATATGAAGTTGTGAGAGTTTCTCTCACAGTGGACATGATATGGATATGGCGGTGTGCAATTGCTGTACTGGAGATCTGAGGAAGGATCATTTAACGCCCGATTTAGGGCTCTGTGAAGAAAGACTTTAGAGTGACTGCGAGGTATAGACTTTATGACAGTGGGTGTAATAAACACTTGAACAGTCCACTAGATCAAACCTTTTACGCGTGAGAGAGAAAGAGAGAGTGCGCCATCTTAGTTCTCTTGGGAATGACTGCTGGCTTACAATCCGCATTACGTCACTGGCGATTAAAGCTTGGCAGTGTGGAGGTCATTCTTACGTAATAACAATGATGAGTCGATGTCTTCTATTGTCTTGCAACCTGTCGAACAGAAGATAGAAGTCCTATGTGAACTGTACTTTTATCCAACAGCCTTCATAGGAGAACAGCCAATCCTCACATGATATCATACATGAGAGATACCTCACCCTAAACATTGTGGTATATCTGGCTATCTCGTCATGTTCTATCTTGAAGGAAAGGTCTTCTCGAGACATGATTTTAGCACATTATAGAAATTCTGTGAGGACTAGGTGAAGGAGAAGGGGGTATTTCACAATATTTTGTAAATATTTCTGGATAGAGAGGGAGAGGTGAGGGTGGTGGGAACTATTCCGTAATAATCGCACACGTTCAGTCTCACGGCGGGGATCAAAATTCAAACTCAATTTACAAAACGTAAGTTGATCTGAGAACTATATGGTGCATATTCCTTTTCACTTGGTCACTTTAAAGGGAGAAGTAAAGCGACCATATCAAAACGAAAAACAGAACGCAAGAATGGAAAACAGGAATGTAAACCGCATATGAAAATTGTGGTAATGGTATAATGTGTTATTGTCTTATTAAATAAAGGTAGTATGTATTATGTGTTATTAAACCAAGGTAGTAAAATGGATAGAAAGTTAATGACACCAAAGTGTGGTTAAAAGTTTGCAAAGGCAAAATGAAAAATATTTCCACTGCATTGATCACACAAGGTTTGATCCAGTCATTTGTCATCAGTTCTATGGCATTGGGAGTGTTTCGGCTATTATTGCTGTCAACTTTCAGTTTTATTACGAAGATTAAAAAAATAATAAGTGACAATGCAACGACATGTACTGTGTAAAACAATTTAAGCATCTCTTTTCTTTTTGTACGCAAACTATGATTATAACAAGTGACAATGCAAGGACTGGTATAGTGCAAAACAATTTAATCATCTCTTTTCTTTTTCTAAACAAACTGTGATTATCCTCATTTTCGTAGTCATTCTCAAAGGACAACAACATTTAATCATAATGATCCCACGCATAGCTACAGATTGTGCATTATTACCTGTGAGGGCCATGGCGAGATCAAGTTCATCTCTATAAATTTCCATAACATCCCGAACTCCTTCTTCCCCCTGAAAGTGATGATGTTGGAAAGGAAACATGGTGGTTAATTTGTATTTAATAGATCATGCTTAATAGCTGTGTATGCATAGCGGGTATAAATTACAAACCTTTAACGCCAGACCCCAGAGTGCTGGTCTCCCAACGAAGACAGCTCGTGCACCTAATGCTATCGCTTTAAGAACGTCAGTACCAGTCCTTACTCCACCGTCGATGTAGACTTCGATACCAGCCGGTTTCGCAATCTCGACAATCCTTGGTAACATGTCGATCTACAAAAGGATGGGTAAATGGTAACGTCAGCTGTGTCTACTTGGGGCACTGTCCTGGTATATGTTGTTCTTTTACGTCTTCAGCGTGCATGAGGGCTAACATAATATTAATGTAACACGAGAAAGCGATACGAAACATTGGCCTTCCCACAACTGGTGCCACATTGAAACGGTCACTGAATTTTTACTCCCTGAAGATTGCCAGCGACCCCATTCAAATCCAATATTGACTGCATTTAGAGTCCTATGTCTTCTACATCGTCACTCTGTGTAAGTAGAAACATATCACCGTAAATCTAAGCACACACAACATCTAACCATTGAGTTAACACTCACCGGTGGCGGTACTCCATCGAGTTGTCTACCTCCATGGACGGATACCAAGATGCCCTGAACGCCTGCCTCTACAGCCTCTCTGGCAGAGGCAGCTAGAAAATACAACATTTCTATGACGTTACACCAAAAAGTGGGATTTTTTTTACAAACAACAAAAGTAAGTATGATGATAACATTCCTACCATTCGATTATTTGCATACCTGTTCACGTGCAGCTAATCTAATCACATCAAATTTTCATTTTATCATGTATATCAAGTCAGTATATACGTTACAGATAAAGAGTGACTATAGACACATATCAATAATAACAAAAATCGATCTAAGATTTATGAGGGTTATATCTTGACGTTGGGTTTTATCTCGTATTGATACCCTTGGTCAGAAAAATCAGATCGAAAATAGTTTTCATCTCAATATGAGCGGCATAAGTTAAATGTTTTGAAAATATGAAGGGAGAACTAATGGATGTAACGATAATTACTATCTCAAATTAAACTGACCTTGTTTGCATAAAAACTTTCGTTTCTTATTGAGTTGCCTTCGTGTGGCAGACGAAAGTTCGTTCTCGGCACACTATGAAATTACCTGAAACGCTAATCAAGACTTAAATTACTCCTACATGCACACATGAAAAGAGTTATTCCTCACGTGAAATAATTCCTTTGACAATAATGGGTAATCTTGTAATTGTCCTGACCCATCTGACGTATTCCCACGTTGGGTAGGAGTTACATTGATTGTATCCATATTCGACTAGGTTGTGATCTCCAGCCGCTTTAGCTTTCCTGACATCGTCGAGATCGACATCGAAGTTCACCATTCTGTCAAAGTCAGTAATTTTTCATCGAAAAATGAAATAGTGAATATTAATCAGACGATTTGGCATAACAAAATACATAAAAAATACATGCAAATACATTGCAAAGTGTCCAAATTAACTCCAAAAAAGAACAACACTTAAAGAAACCATTTTGTAAAAGATATTGTTACGGGAATAGCCCTTACATAGCTATGAAGCCTAGTATACTTATGTAAATTGTCTTCGCCAGTGTGTTATGCATGAATTATTCTACATAGCTTCTGCTTAGTCAAGTGTGTGTCAGACGTTAGGCATATGTACGTCGTGAGGACAATTTATCTCGCGAGGTCAATTTTCCTCGTGAGGACAATTTGTCTCGTGAGGTCAATGCAGTGCGTGAAGTATATAAATATGTGTAAAGAATAATAAGCACTGCAGTATATAAAAGGGTTTGTTTTACGGGAGTTGAGAAGAGTCCGCAGAAGTAAGTTGGTCAGTCAACAGAAGCAGAGCTTGAGAAAGACCTCTCTTTGTACAGTGTAAATATGACGTTGTAGAGCTAGAACATGAATAAAAGTAGAGAAGTCAGAAACAATCTGCTGGTAGTCCTGGTCTCGTTTCCAACCTCCTGATCGTCTCGGCGAACGTTACAATATAATTCATTGTTTGATTATGTAAACTACTTATTTTTCGAACATTTTAATAATTCGTAGACTTTGTCAAATCGTGGCATTAGATGAAATGAACTTTTGAAGTCCGATGAAGTAAAGGCATGGACTGTGAATTATTCAAACTATTTAGTCAACGTATTGTAATGATAAAAGACGTTATTTTACCCCACTCCTTCTTGCTTGTAAACTCCGATATAGCCATAGTGCAAAGTCCTGTACCGCTTCCCTTCCTTTGGGTCATCTACCGTTAATACTAACGCCTTGTACCCGCTCTTTTCAGCTCGACGCACAAGAATCTCAAACAACCGTTTGTCTTCGAACATATAACTTTGCATCCACCTTAGCCCACCGGGAGCCGCAGCCGCTACGTCTTCTAGACGAACATTGGCCCATGAACTCAAGACCATCAGGGTGTTACACGACAAAGCACCTATGAGAGTAAAAAATGTTTTTAAAAAAATGTAAAAATGTGACAAACCAAGTTAGGAAATTAATCTATGATATTCGTTATCCCAAATGTAATTGCGGTTTGCAAAGAAATACAGAATGATTAAATTATTGAAATTAAAACAAGTCATGTGTACAAGACCTCGAATGTAAAGCTGCTATTTTATATATCTTACTGCAATGAAAACTTGGTTATTATTCGTTCATTGATATAGCACTCTTGTATACTAGTGTACATTTTCACTGCAGAGTCATATTGTCAAATTAATATAGTGAAAAGCATGGATAGTAACAACAAATGAAGACAGGCAGAGACATACCGTAGTGAAACTAATCAAAGTCTTTGCTTAAGAAGAGAGAACTGATGAGAGGTCAAGTTTTAATTTAGTTAAATGTTATACGTAAAGACAAGGTAAAGAAACGATACAACACTAGATACAAGCGAGAGTGCACAAGCAACTACTGGAAAAGCTACAGTGAACCTTTAGCTGTTGCCTTTTCTCCTTCGGGGTGAGCAAATTTGTGGTACGCTGACGGCGAGATGCAGACTGGGAAACTGATGTGTTTTCCGAGTACTGTAGTAGAAAGAATCCTCTTTTCAACAGGTCTCAGAATCCGAGGTATTAGATAATATCTTTGAGTGAAAAATAAAAATTGTTCAATGTCACCATTATGTGATAAATTCAGACTACTTACTATTGACTGAAGACTAATTCATTTTTTTTCACAATTGACATAATTAACCACCCGCCACCATGTACGTCTATACGTTTTAAAGAGCAAGGCTCGGGAATCGGGCGCAGCATATCTGCCTATGCCGCGTCTTTTTTTAAGGTTTATTTTAAAGGTAACCACACACGTGGCTTACATAAAAACAGTAAAACAATGTCTTAGGTGCAGCATTAACTTTGTTGTACAGGATTTTGAATATAAAATCATGCAATGTATTCACAGACTCTCACGTGGTTGGTTGCCAGGAAGCCACTTTCACCTCGTACGTGACCAAGTCCTGAGATCATGAAATATCAGATTGTGCACAGAAAATAAAAAGTAAGTCACTGTCCTAAAACTGAGACAATTTGTCCCATAGTGACTCACTTTATATAGAGTGAGCCACTATGGGGACAAATTGACTCAGTTTTAGGACAGTGACTCACTTTTTATTTTCTGTGTGCTCAAGGAAGCATTGCCGTATTAACTGCCTCATTAAGTTACACAAAACATAATGTGCTTTTCAAAGGCTTGCAAAGGTTTCAATCACATATGATCTACCACTGTAAAGCTGACGTTTTGAATTACATGGCATTTTCAATTTTCGTAGATGGTGTTGGGTTTGATCTTTACGCTAGGGATCAACAAACTTTTCGATGTGAGTAAGGAGGTCGTGGGCAACTTCTTCCCTCCGCCAACGTAAAAAGTGGTAAAAGGCCGTAACATTGTCACAATTGCGTATCAATTTCCTCAATTTGCACACTACATATACTTCAACCCACCTGCTTAGCACATCCAATTTACAAGAAACTCAACTTTTTTGCTAAAATATACTGAAAAATCATGTCAGAGTCTTTAACCGACGTTGACACATCACTTGCGTAGAAATCTCCCAGTTGCAACATAAGGTATGCTACAGTACTTCAAAGCATGCTAAATTGAGACAACTGATCAGTGTATGAATATCACGACTTTGCTGTTTTGTTTGAGCAGATATGCAACGAGTATAAACAACTAGAACAGTGAGAATATATTGTCATGTGGGAATATTTTGCATTTTCAAGATATCTTGACATGATATCTCAAGTTTTCGTAATTTGAAAACACCATCGATCGAGATGTTAAAAGATCTCATCTGTGCTCCTGAATCTACTCTATTATTCTTTTGGTGAAATTTCGCCACTTTGTAATTTTTTTTTTTATTACGCAATTTACAAGGCTTGATTGCGATATGGTGCCATTTCCCTTCGATCTGTGAGCTATTTGGGTAAAAAAGTTTGTTGTATGCTACGATCGACACGACGCAATTAGGTGTCGCTCAGCTTAGCAAACGGAAAATCTAGTTAAAGGTGAACCTACATAATGAAACTGATCAATTGGCGGGCACTTGCTATACCACAGTTACTGGATTGAGTACTTTTACTAACCTTTGATATGAAACTAAGCACTCTTTGAATGTGGTTTCCTCGTCCGCAGCCGCAGAATAGTAATCCCACGCAATCCAGCTCATCTTATCCTTCGCCGCCTTCTCGTAATCTTTCACACAGACTAATCTCCTAGTAGACGCCGCCATATTTCGTGAATTATACCCTCAACGCTCTTACATTTCGATATGCGGTTGTTCAGTCAAACACAACGTAAACCTTGGTGACGTACACGTCATATCTAGGGCTGTTCAAGCCTAAAAATAAGAATACTCGTCTCACTGACTTGCCGTAGATCTAGTTCGTTGAATGTGCTACATAGACACCTGCCACATACTTTGACCCCGTAATCTTTACATCGTTGGTGCTTGTGCAGAATTCTTTTCATTCTGTATAGCTTCCGGTATATTGTCAAAAGTTTTACGACGAATCGTTCTGTCTATTGCTTTCAAATCCAGTCACACAAAGATGTTGTAGGTATCTATGGGGTTAGAGGCTTACCTGTACATACCCTCTGGAATTACATGTGGAGCACGCCATGAAGATACAGGACTAATTACCTCCAAGATTGTCGGGATATCTTCACAGGCCCGTAGTATTCAGCTATTTTTAGTGGGGGGGGGGGTGTCATTTTACCCCAAGTGGGACAATTTACCAGACAATTATGACGGAAAAATTAAAACTCATTATATATGATGCCAACGTAGGCCTACTATCATATCAGCTAAGCGGAACTCCAGATCTTGTGTGCGTGTGCGTGCGTGTGTGTGTGGGGGGGGGGCTATACCAGAAATTAAAAACACTCGATCATTGGGGAACATGACTCCACCACTCTTTATATAGTTGAAATATGATTTGCGGGCTAAAACAAAAGTTTCACGACTAAGTCCAGGCCCGTATCCAGGAGAGGGGGGTTCAGGGGTTCCACAAGATCTGGAGTTCCGCTTAGTCTATGATAGAAGGCCTACGTTAGCAACATTTACAATGACTTTTAATTTGTTGGTCATCGCCGGGTAAAATGTTCCACTTGTGTTAAATCGAACCCCCTCACTGAAAAAGCTGCATACGGGTCTGAAGTCAGCTGCATGTGGGCCTACAGCAAGGGCGCCAACCTCGAACGAGAGGAAGGGAACAGGTCGCTACAACATTTCGATGGGTGGGGAACGCAATATCTACACTCTTCCCCCCCCCCCCCCCGTCACATATCGCAAAAGTGTCTCTAGATTTGATTAAAGTCTACCTGTCACAGCATTATGCGTTCATGTCATCCAACGTACAAGGGAAGCTCGGTTCTGTTAAAAGCTTCCGAGATATTTCATATCGGTAGACCTGCAACTTCATCGCGACAAGTTAAAAGAGTTTTAAAAAAAGTTTAAGACTAAAAGCACACAGGGCCAGGAAATACAACTAGTTCAAGATGTTTTGAAAATGAAAACTGGATAGACGGTTGAACACTATCTAGTGCATACGAAGTGAAAACCCGAAAATCCGGTGAATATATGATTTTAATTGTTGCACGCACCTATATCGAAACATTCATTTTTTAGTGGACAAACGCATAGCCTCCTGCATAGGCGTAGGCAATTTTATAAAGAGGGGCAAAGTGTATCCCCCCAACCACTACACTACTAAAGGAAAATTCATCTTTGATCCCCATACTAAATATGAGGGCATTTAGAGGCGTTTTCCCAACAATAGTAGGTTAGGAATTTAATTCGCTGTACATCACCACAAATGTTTTCACAAAATGTCAGTCTAAATCCACATGCATCCAAACGATTCCACCTATCCCGGAGTTTTCACAAACTTATCAAACAAAAACACTATGGCGAAAAATTGAATCAATGTTTTGAATCATAAAATATAGGGGAAAACTGTGTCAAACACTGTTAACGTCAACCTTCTGACGTGACGAGATCATAGAATAAACATCTTCGGTTGCCATTATGGTTGTATTGTATCATTATTTCAACATGAGCCCAACGTTTTCTGTGAAGAATGTCTGGCAACCTGCAAGAGGACATATCCCCTTTGAACTGAAGATCCTCGCCATCTTTCAGGCTATTAAACTCATCTTTGAAAAACGTGTGGGGGATATAAGTACGTTCACCTTCAAATGTTTGCCAAATGCTCCAATCAAATGAGAGATATATCCATCATCATCATCATCATCATCATCATCATCATCATCATCATCATCATCATCATCATCATTGTCGGAATAAAACCAGGTAGTTTGTTAAACTTCGTTTGGTTGAACGGAGATGTAAAACAATGGATAAGTTAATAAATTATTGATTTGTGACCCTACTATTAGACTTGGTTTTTTCAACCTAGAGAAAGAAGGACTGAACATAACACTAGCATACGATGAACTGATTTAGACATTTTCTTACCAAGAGCTAAGGAGCTATTAGAAAAAAAAAAAACGGTATGCCATATGTCATTTTAACCAACGAAAGTGTACATTCAAAAATCTAGGAGTCTTTTTTTTTTGGCCGAATAAAAACGAAGCGACACCATCTGTGGGCGTCGAACGCCGAAAACTGTTGGCTTTAAAAGGCCCTAACTCATGGCTGGAAACGGTACTTCCTTGGTTGTTCAAAGCTTCATGTAACCAGCCTTGAAACAGGGATTCCATGTCTGCAATTTCTCAATCAATAAGGTAAAAGATCAACCTTTTGTAATTTGATAATACATATCACATGGGTTGAGTTGATACAAATTATAATAAATTATGCATCCTCTCTCATTTGATTGGAGCATTTGGCAAACATTTGAAGGTGAACGTACTTATATCCCCCACACGTTTTTCAAAGATGAGTTTAATAGCCTGAAAGATGGCGAGGATCTTCAGTTCAAAGGGGATATGTCCTCTTGCAGGTTGCCAGACATTCTTCACAGAAAACGTTGGGCTCATGTTGAAATAATGATACAATACAACCATAATGGCAACCGAAGATGTTTATTCTATGATCTCGTCACGTCAGAAGGTTGACGTTAACAGTGTTTGACACAGTTTTCCCCTATATTTTATGATTCAAAACATTGATTCAATTTTTCGCCATAGTGTTTTTGTTTGATAAGTTTGTGAAAACTCCGGGATAGGTGGAATCGTTTGGATGCATGTGGATTTAGACTGACATTTTGTGAAAACATTTGTGGTGATGTACAGCGAATTAAATTCCTAACCTGACACATCTCATTTTCGAGAGGCAGTTCTTTTGTTCAAAGTTTCTTGATCTACAGTCAGTGGTGTGCTCTAAACTGAGCTCATTACGTTGATCAGATCTTGTAGACGGGAACGATACTTCTTTGTAAATTTTGGTTGGACCATGGCCTAATAAGATCTGTTTTTATTTTGACAGTTTTGTATTTTATTGTTTCACAATTTAATATTTATATACATATATTTCTGCCAATTATGAGAACGTTATTTTTAAGTCAAACGATTTTATTAGAATCATGTCCTGCAAAGGTAAATAGGAGACTAATGTGCAAATAACCCATAGAGCGATGTTCATATATCCTGCCCCTAACTCCAACCACTAAGCCTAACCTACATGGAATAAACCACTGTTATAATTGTGTTTCGTAGCGTAATATGCACAGATACTTTTGAGCGGCTATTGTTATTGCTATTTGAGCCTATTTAGGCTTAAGCTTGCTTCCTTACAGTAGATATCAATATTACCACTTTATGTTCGGTTCTTCTGCTTACCACCATTTAATGGTTGAAGAATATTTGGCTCTAATTTAGTAGTTTAGAGACAGTGCCTGGAACTAACAACAGCTAGCAAGCATTTTGTTCCTCCTCTAGGCCTCTGTGACATGTGGTTGCAGTTAACTATTACAAATCCCATGTGCAGACCCTGTATATAATACTTCATTGAAATCAGTGCATGCTGGCGATGAGATACCCAACTCCGTCGATTGCCCTCTTGTTTCAATCGTGCTGTTAATTTGTTTCCTCTTAGTTTTCTGTGTCATGAAAAGATGACACTTGTGAAATCCGACAATTTTCCAATCCCCACCACAGTTTAGGCCTACCAGTTTTCCCCAACTCCTTCAACTTATCATCCCTCCCTCCTCTCTTCGTTCTTTTTTTAATTTGCTCTTCTTTATTTGTCAACATTACTGCTCCAGAATTTCTGTGGAAAGCACTCTGCCCCCCCCCCCCTCCTCTGGCTACCACCGCTGATTACCTCGTTAACGTCGTGTAACGTGTTACTTCCATTAATCGTTTACATGTAGTCAATCGACTTCGGATAATTCGAGTTGAATCAATAAAATTGGAACATTAATCCTCAAAATAAAACTGAATCATCTTTCTCTGAAATCTCTCTCTCTCTTTCTCTGAGCTGTTCCGTTGAGTCGATCCTCTGCCGTCTGGTAGATCAAACAAACAACAATCTCAACCTAAACAATGATATTCTACACTAGTGACTAAATAGCGTCGAATATACTGCACCAAAAACAGATCTAAAGGCCCTAAAATTTTGTCATGGTTTCTTGCAGTTGATTGCTATTGTGGTCCTTAAGCTGATTTGAGGCTAAACAATGTTAACGGATGGTAAATTAGCCAAGCTTCAATTTCAAACAACTTGTTGACGACTGATCATTCCAGGCAACTACTTCAAGATCTATTTCACTTAACACAATACAGCCTACAATGATGATTTATCCGTTGTACATCCGTGTGTATTGTATTCCATGGATCCTTCGATTGCCCTGTTTTGCGATAACACTCTATTTAACTACATTTCGCTGTCACCAAAGTCATAAAAAGTCAGGAGGTAGCACAATTTCTCTGGGTGGCAACACAGTAATGGGGTAACAATTTTAGCTGGCGCGAATTGGTAAATGACAGCGTGGAAGTGACGAACATTTAGAAAAGAGTTAGCTTCAATCAGAAGCTGCAGAGTTATATCCTCAATGATCATCGTTGTTGTGAATGTGTCCATGTCTATTTTCGTTTTTTGAAATATTTTTTGGACACTTTTTTTTCGAAGTCTGATGAAAATGCGAAACCGATGGTGTGGAGTGCTGGCTACTGTCAGTGCTTCTTTTGCTAGGCCGATATATTTGGACTCTTAATTTCTTGCCATTTGGCTTCCACATAGCATGGTATAGGGAAACACTCACTATGGACGAGGTCCTTTAGAGAAATCCTCGTTGAACTGGCAGTACAAATTTCACCATTAGTGGATACAGCCTCCCATGACCACGTTCACACCAACCCAGTTTAAGAGTGGAGGGTTGGCGTGGTGATGAGAGTGTCTGTCCTCAATCTTCAGGATCTCGGTGGCACCACCTGGAATTTTTCTGGGGTCTGAAAATTATCTTGTTTGGTCAAGTTGTTTGCAGTGGTTGGTGGGGGGGTCGGTAACTTGGGTCCCTGTTATCTGATTCAGGAGATGCACGATATATTGTAGGGCGGGGCAAGTCCTCCGGCATTTGGAAGTGTCTAAGGACTGGGGGATACACTCTCCAGTCTTGTCCACACTGACTTGAAATGGCGATCCAGGAGCAGGTGTGCGTATAAGTTGGCGTATCTCGCTGTAATTCGTTCCAAGACAACATGGTATGGAGCTCTGGACGGTCCCAGACCTTGACAACTTTGAAATTCAAAGCACTCTTTGTAACTGTCTAAGGAGAATGTACACCGTATGAAACGTACGTAGCGCCACATCCTTCTGTACAATAGAACATAAACTGTACAAGCAACAGTAGTTTTATCTTCTTAACCAAGTATGAAGTCCGCTGATACAGCGTAGGCCACACCCAGTTCTGCGCCATAACTTGCATAATTCATAAATATTCATAAGACCTCCTACAATCGCCAATTCCGTCACAACTTATTAAAAGGGAAATCACGGTTTATTTTCACAATTTATTTCACTACAATACCCCACCGGTATCTGAGTTATAACTAAGAATATGATCAAGATTATCTCAAAACATGTGGACAATTTCTAGAAACGAGTCAAATTCGCAAAAAAATCGGTGAAGAACTCCGAAAGTCTGTAACATCAATATTCATCTAATCAAGTATGAATATTCAATACTATCGCCTTTTCAAGTTACGAGGAGGTGTGGCTGAACAGTTTCATACGTAGCCTACGTGTGATGTATGCAATGAGGTTTTACAAGGTAGTTTCGTTGTAAAAACCTCCTTGCTGTATGTATCATCAACTATCACTAAAACTCTTGTTTATTTAGCATTGTGCAATGCACGAACAGCATGGGAACCGTAAAATTCGGTTATGTTTATTCATATAGCGCCATCTCAGTCTTTCGCTCTGATTGATTGGTCATCGCATAGGGGAGGCTGTCTTGTGTTATACATGACGGTTTATTTTTTGTACCCGACAAATATTAAGAGTTCTCATTCAACAGTAATTAACGCAATAATTACCGTTTCTTCTACCTTCAAACGCCTCCCCAGAGTCTCTATATTTCGGTGAATAATCAGTTTAGAAAGAAAAAATCAACTAAAGATGAATTTTCTCAGTCAAACCCTGATTTCCCCTTTAATGAGCTCCCTGTCCAATCACACGATTTGGATCAATTACGGCAGAGGTCATCGCCCACGCGTCGGCTAAAAATCACATGATATCCCGTCAGTAAGAAGAGGCACAGTTGCAACATTAGCCGCGATAGAACTCTCACAGAGTTCAGTGGGTATTTTGTGTCTGGAATTTCTCACGCCGAGCCATTATGTGGAATCGAAAGGTACGTCGAAATTAATAAAAAAAGACATAAGTAACCTTCTTTTGTGTTTTTCATGGCGAAAACAAGCTATGTCTTTCTGTTTAGTTCGTGAATTTAATAAACGACGTTGTTATGTTTTCATGCCTTTGAAATGTTTGTAGACCTATTCAGTGTATTCCATTAATCTATATTCCATGTGTCCAAGAACATAAGCCAGACTTTTGATTGACAGGTTGTTGTCGCAGGCTGTCGTAAGTCCTATATATATATATATATATATATATATATATATATATATATATATATATATGACGAGTTAGAGCTCTAAGATACGGTACCGGTACTATTAGGTATACACTTCTTAATCTACGACATAAGGGGGGGGCATGGTTTCTGCCATGGTTTCTCTCTTTGGTCTTCGCCACCGCCTGTATGACCTACGAAATTTTATTGTTAGCCTATAGCAATGTGAGTTGCATCAGTTGCAACACTATTGATACATTGTTGAAAATATCTGTAAATTTACAGAAAATCATAAAACAAAGAACTAAATAACAAATACAGACATTTTCTGGCAATTCTTTGCCAGAACGTTTCTGTATTTCTCTTATATTTCTTTGCTTTATTTTCTGTAAATTTACAGACATTTTTTAACAGTGTGTTCATCTGCTGATTAATTATTTTGGACCTTAGATCATCTTTTCCTTTTTTGAACAAGTAGCCTTAAAATGTGACCGACACACCATCGTATAACCGTGAAGGTATCTATAATAGCTCCATGTATATATCAATACATCTAGAGCATGTCTGCATTCTTTGATGTTATAATACCGTTATATATACAACGCATAACAATGGCTGCAAGTATAGGGCCATACTTGTTTAGTTGAATTTATTCTCAACCAAAACGTAAAAAGTCTTAACCTCTCTTAATTGCACGAACGTGAATCTATATCCTAAACCTAATCCCAATCTTTGATTGTCTAAATTATTGTTCTAGCTAATGATACTTACATTCTTTTCGAACCTCCACGTTCTGAGAGTGTATGGCACTCTCATCTACAGCTTAATTTATTCACAACAGAGATTGCAGATTATTGTAATTTACTACAATTATTCTCACTATATAAATTGAATTAGTATCTATTATAGTCAGGCTGAAATCGGACCAATAAATAAAGGTGGAGTGCAAATTGCAGTGTGTAACTGGTATTGCAATAGTTGATGGCTCTAAGGGATTACTTTTTACTCTAAGGGACAATTTTTTCCGCACCGCAGTCGGAATTTTCCCTGTGTAATGTTTAGCCTACATTTAGCCACCTAACCAACGCTTCATAAACCAGTGTATTACTGTTGAAGTCTGTGTAGTAGATATCTGCTCCGATATAGACGAATGGAAATCCCAAGAGTTTCGCAAGAACCGCCTCATGTTTGCTTTCGCCATACATGACATAACAACTTACTTTTCAAGTGCATCAAAACGGCACAGAAACGAAAACACAACTCAAACCGGCACAGGAAAAGCAAACACTAGAACTATTTACAAACTACCAAATGAAACAGAAGATTATGTTCTTTACAGTAATAGAACCACACAGATACAGTATATATACATATGTACAGGATCCCCCAAAATTACAAGTTCAATACCACCTGGTCCGCCAGCACCGATGCAAGTGGTCCCAAACGTCGACCTGGACAAACGAGTGAAGTCTGACTCAACCCTCAACCTAACCTCCGCCCTCACCGATGCCAAGACGACGTCCGCAGACCGCCCCTCTCCCCTAAAAACAATATTACAACGGTCTCTCCATACGGCCAGCTTTATGGAGGCCGATACAAAGGTATCTCGCGAACACTTGTGTTGCACAACGGGGGACAGAGACCATACAAAACGTAGTCCTGGCTGACCGCCCATGTGTTACAAAGCGTGAGGCGATCAGTCAGGGCTTGAAACCATTCACAGAGGAGGGCCACAAAGTCACACTGCCAAAACACATGTGGAACACTCTCCCACTTCGCACATCCAGTACGGGGGCAAAGACCATCTCCAAGACGCCACTGAAAGCGCTTGAAATTGGTCACAATGGCGTCGTGTGCGATACGCCACAACAGGTCTCGCCGGCGAAAGTCAAGTAACCTGCTATGAACCACACTCCACACTTCCGGCCCCGAGGCATAGCCGATGGGATGGGCCTGGCCAACCAGTTCATCAAAAATAGCCCGATAGAGGGCCCCCGCACTAGATCGCGAGACATCCCCAACAGACGACATAATACGGAGAGTGTCCCTCATGTGGCCATAGGCCCCAGTGGGCCTCCAGCTGTGGGGAGCACTGTTGCTAAACAGGGAGGGGAAAAAACGGCGGAATGAAAGCCCTCCCCAATAACGAACAAAATACGCAAACGGCATGCTGCTGTCAACAGCACTATAAACACATTTGGTCAGGAGAAAACGGAGCTTGGAAGGAAAATGCACAAGGCCCAATCCCCCACTCCTAAGGTCCTGATACACTACCCTTCTTTTCACCAACTCCGTCTTCCCTGACCATAAAAAACTAAATACGGCCCTCTCGAGTCGAGCCAGGACACCATCTGGAGCAACCAGCACAGTGCCCGGGTACCACAAGAGAGGGTAAATGAAACGATTGATAACAGTAACCTTCCCCAACAGGCTAATGTAGCGATCCCTGAAGTTCTTTAACCTAGCCTCCACCAGGTCCACTTTCTCGTTCCAGGTAAGTGACTGCGGCGACCCATAACCAAACCATATACCATTAATTTTTAATGCGACATCCACCCACGATGCCGCGAAGGGCAGTTGTTTATATCGCCACCTACCTAGACGAAGTCCTTTGGTCTTTGTTGGGTTCAGTCTGGCACCTGTTGCCCTTTCAAAGGCAGCCAGCGTGTCAGAAAGGGCCCTGAAGGAAGTTAGGTCGGAGACTACACAAGTGACGTCATCAGCGTACTGCAGACACTTGACCTCAGCTCCACCTGGTATGCTAAACGGTCGGAACAAAGGGTCTACTTGAAACGCTCTTACAAGGGATTCACTGAACAATACATAGAGGAGAGGTGATAGTGGACACCCCTGCCGCACCCCGCGCTGGACTCTGAAGGTGTCCGATGAAAAACCATTTACAATAACACAACCATTTACGTTCTTATAAAGTAACGTGACCCATTTAACAAAGGCTGGGTCTAAATGAAACTTCATCAATACCCGGAGGAGAAAACCGTGATCAGACATGTCGAAGGCCTTCTCCTGATCGAGGGAGACAAGCGCACATGGAAGGTCACGGTTCATAACATATTCAACTAAGTCCCGCATCAACCAGAGGTTCTGCTGAACACTGAGTCCCCGCACCGCACATGTCTGAAAAGGCCCAACAAGATCCGGCATAACTGTGCCGAGCCTGCTGCAAAGGGCTTTTGCCAGGATCTTGTAGTCCACGTTCAACAGGGTGATTGGCCGCTTGTTTTTCGGTTCAAGGGGATCTCCCGACTTTGACAACAAGGTTATCACACCTGTGCGCTGCGAAGGACTCAATGAGCCAGTAAGGGAGGCGGAGACGAATACATCACGCAGATCGGGTCCAACAGTACTCCAGAAGCGTTTATAAAATTCCACCGGAATACCGTCAGACCCAGGGGCTTTACCGGCTTTCATCTTCGCCACCGCCCTCCAGAGCTCGTCGACTGTCAAGGGAGAACCAAGTTCATCGTTCTGATCTTCAGAAGGGGTCCAGACGATATTATTTAACAGGGACTGTTGAAGGCCCTCATCGACATCTGCTCTAGTATATAGCTGCTCATAGAAGTTTTTAAATACTTCTACGATGTCGAGGGGGTCCTTCTGTACTACACCATGGGCGTCACGGACTGCCCTTACGCGCCTGTCAATGGCATACTTCGTGACGTCCCGGTAAAACATGATAGTTGGTTTTTCCTCCGCCTCCACGCAACGCACACGAGCACGAACACGAGCCCCGTGTAGTTTCTTGTCAAGAAACTGCTGGATTGCGTGAAGTGCGGAGGAGTCCCCTTCCCTCTCCCTAGAGCAGAGCGAGAGGAACTCCTCCCTTCTTCGACGAGCTCTTGCTACACAGTACTCGACTGTAAAACGTTTGATGCGGAACTTCACATCGTCCCACCACTCCAAAACCGATGAAAAGACCGGCTTCAATGTTCGCCACCCTTCGTAACTGGCCTTAAACTGTTTGCTATAATCATCCTCCATTAGGACATCCGTGTTCATTTTCCAGAACCCCTTCCCTACTGGCCATGACACTGGAGGTTGAAAGGAGACAGTAACTGCATCATGGTCCGAAATCGGACATGTCACAATTTCACAGGAACTCGGTGACAGCGCAGGTGGAGAGTACACCCGGTCCAACCTTGAGGCATCCGAACCATCAGGGCGATGCCAAGTGAACATGACTAAGCCGGGATGTTGCACTCTCCAAACGTCTACCATGTCCTGCTTTTTGATAAACATGTCCAATTCCGCCATACCGACATCACAGCTCGACGATGCGCTCGAGGACATTCGGTCGAACCGTGTGTCAGGGACACAGTTAAAGTCTCCAGCCAGGATACAAGGGGTACAGCCAGGAACGAAGGAAGGTAGGGCAGTGAAAAAGTTCCTCATGTCTGAAGGCCGATTGGGTGCATAAATATTACAAAGGCAGAAGCCCCCACAAGGATGTTTTATTGTGATGCATACCAACCGGCCTTCATGATCACGATCAACTTTTCCAACCAGGGAAGCCCATCTTGGCGAAACTAAAATAATAGAGCCACACGACGACGTAGATCCAAAGGAAGCATGCAAAGCCCCACCCCATTCATAAGACCAGGAGGAGACTTCGTCCTCATTTACAATGTGAGTCTCCTGGAGGAAAGCGAAGTCTACTCCTAGTGCTTTACAAAATTGGAAAATTCGGGATCGCTTCCGACTGTCCCTCAAGCCATTTACATTAAGGGTCATAAGGGACAGGGGACCAGGCATGGTTGAATGGGGAATGTGTAACTACCCATCTGATCCTGACTTGGCTTTTTTATTACCCAAATTTGAAGCCGATGGCCCAGGAGGATGGACCTCCTGATCTAGACCATCGCCTGAAGCCGATCTTTTCAACTTTGTTTCGGGTGACGCCCCCTCACACAAGTCAAACCAGCTCTCCCTGGGTGGTGGGTTCTTTGGTGGCGGTTCTGAGGCAGGATCTGACATGGCAGAATCGGAATCCGATGACAGATGAAGGTCATTTTCTACAGTTATTGCTCCAGTCTCCACAGGTGGCGTTGGGTAGGGTGGTGGAGAGCCTGCCTCAGGGGAGCCATTACCACATTGTTTAGAGGCTTTAAATTCCTCTAAAACCTGATGGGCTACCTCATCAAGTGAAGGGGACCCCGGTTCCTCCATTGGTTCTGGGTCTGGCTGTGAGGGATCCTGCGTTGGCCCGCCATCTGCGCTGGCACGGGCAGAATATGATGTTGGGCAGGAACCAGACACATGTTCCTCCCCTCCACACAGATTGCACCGCACCTGGTTGGGGCACTCGGCTTTGTCATGCCCGAGTTGTAGACACTTGCCACAGCGCCTATTTGGACAAGCCTTGGCCTCATGCCCCTCTTCTCCGCACTTAAAGCAGGTGCGGGGCTGCCCAAAGTATCTAATGTGGGCTTTGGATCCCCCTATGAAGGGGAACGATGGAATATCCCTCTTCAGAACCATACGGAACTGCCTCTTTCCGTTCAGGATGCCCTTTAAATCACCTTCACTATAGGTGACCCACCGCATGTCTGAGACAGTTCCGTATTGTCCTAGAACCCTCGCAACCAGGGCCTGATCGACCTCAAAGTTCAGATACAAAACTGTCACCACCACAGAGCGATCATATGGGGTGACAGTGAGCCCATCAAGCCCTTTAAGGCAAGACACACCCTGCAGACGGGCAGCATTGGACCTGAACTTTAGGTCGTACGTGTTGCGGGCGGCAAGCGCCTGCAACATTTCTATTTGTTTTACTTCCACCCCCTTCTCCTTTAAAAGCGAAAACACTTGCGAGGGAGGAACGTTCTCCTCCGACCTAAACTGCAACTTAACAATCGTGCTATCCCGACATCCGGGCATAGCGACGATTCAGGTGGCACTACGCCACGAAAACAACAAACAGAAAGGAAAAGGTAACGTAACTGAATTAGCGGGACCCAACCACGAAAAACAAAACCGAAAACAGCACCAGGCAACAAGCAAGTAAGTTAGTAGTAGTAGTAGTAGTTTACAGTGCAGGGGAGGAGTGAGACGAAACACGTCTGCACTCCACGACGGCCAATGGCCTAACAACTTATATGCCGGAAACAATCAACGGCAATGCGGCAATGTAGCAACCCTGACTTTTACCAGCGACTTCATGACGACCAATTTCCCTCTCGGGTCGTCCACCCTGTTGCAACTAACTGTTCCCAACACTGCACTGAGGATAACCCGTGTGTTCGATTGATAACATAATAAATATGTGGAGCGGTGCAGGTATGCATTACCGCTCTTTTATTCTGAGAAGATGATGAATATGCAAAAGGAAAATGTGAAGTAAAATGTATGTCACAACTTCTGATTCAGGCTTCTTTAAAACAGACAACTTCTCCACAAGAGCTTCTCGAGTCTCTTACACAGCCGCAACCTCACAAACACACACACCTACACGTACAACACATACTCGCACTCATTTCCTTATCGGTAATGAAGGAAAGCCCCGGCAACGAAACGACTGGAATCCCCTTTCTCGAAAACGCAAGGTTATCGCGGAATTGCAGGTAGAGAGGGCGTGCTCTGGATTTCAATTTGACATACTGCTTGTCTATATACCAACATGGAGCTAAATGTCAGACCTAGAAGTCCGTCCGCACCATCATGCACTCAAGCAACTCGCTTCTCTCCGACGGTGGAATAGCGTGGACGAAATCCGGAGAGATACAGGGCTCCAGTCCATTCGACGTATCCATGGGGAGTCATGATGTAGCTGAAATTTGTTTATTGGTTGTCCTCCATATCCTGAGTAAAATCACGGAAGCATTCCCGCAACTTAATGTTGGAATTTACAGGGACGACGGTCTAGCCCAATCAACATCACGCCCCGAAACTGACAGGATAAGGAAAAGGCTGATCCAACTATTCCGTGGTTCAACCCTCCCTATAGCCGGATAGTAAACACAAATATTGGCAAAGTTTTCCTCAAGTTGGTGACCAAGCATTTCCCTGCAACGTTTCATAAGTTCCACCCATTATTTAATAGTAGCAATTTAATAGTCAGCTACAGTTGCATGAAGAATGTCAAATCCATAATCCAAAGCCACAACCAGAAAACACTATCTGGGTCAAACCAACCGTCGCTAGAGAGATCATGCAACTGCCATGTAAAAGATGAATGCCCCCTCGGTGGGAAATGGTTGGTCAATTAAGTCTACTGTTTACAGAGCCGACGTCATGAGTAACGGAACCACCTATTCATACATTTGCATGCCAGCAGGCAGCTTCAAGCAGGGTTATTATAACCACTCTAAATCTTTCAGACACAGGGCATACGCGAATAAGACTGAACTCTCAAAACACATATGGTCACTCAAAAAAAGGAAACAACAACACCTATAACTTGGTCGATCATCACACAATCTAGCATACATCCTTACTCCTCCGGTCAATACAATCTGTGCAGGTAGCATACCCCTATTAATTTTCCCATTGACTTACATACTAAATCACAAAAGTAACGTGGTCTCTAAAGCCTTGTAGAAGTTTTCAACAGATATAAGCTACCACTCGTTACAACGCTGACACATTGGCCATTCATGGCTTTTCCAATTTTCCGTACCTTACCTGGTTAGATTTTCTGCTAGAGGCCGTCGACGTTAGCACACCTTGTCACTGGGAAAAAAAGAACAGATCGCCTCCAACGATGATGCTCCGCCACCTAAGATTCCATAACTTTTCTATAATTGTTTCAATTTCCTCCATTTTCACAACATGTACACTTTAACTCGCCTACTTCAATATTCAATCCACAAAAGGACCCATCTTAAAGGATAAAATACCAAAAAAGTTGCCCAAATGTCCCTAACAGGGACTTTCACCGACGGCGAACAAAATGCGGAGGGATCTCCAACTTCTATATAGGGTATGCTACCTGCACGGCTGAGAACTTACATTGGTCATTATAAACTCTAGGCTTAAAAAACCTCCTCATAAGAGATAAAGTACAAACCCCGCTTTACGTTTAGTCGCCTGAAGAACCTCAGGGAGAAACCGTCGGTTGCAACATTCACATGGTTTCGTTATGTATGTATGTATGTATGTATGTATGTATGTATGTATGTATGTATGTATGTATGTATGTATGTATGTATGTATGTATGTATGTATGTATGTTTGTTTGTATGTATGTATGTATGTATGTATGTGTGTATGCATGTATGGGTGTATGTAAGGGTGTATGTATGTATGTATGTATGTATGTATGTATGTATGTATGTATGTATGTATGTATGTATGTATGTATGTATGTATGTATGTATGTATGTATGTATGTATGTATGTATGTATGTATGTATGTATGTATGTATGTGTGCGTGGATGTATGTGTGTGCGTGTGTGTGAGCATGTGTGTGTATGTATGTATGCGTGTGTGTACGTATGTATGTATGTATGTACGTACGCACGCACGTACTTACGTACGTACGTACGAACGTATGTATGTTTAATGCACCCAATATTACAAAATGTCATTTTCACCTCACAAGACCTTCAAAGTGTAAAAACCTACTAAGGTTGTTGCTGGAACTCCAAAATGTGACTATGCTAGCTTTTGATGAACAGATGACCTTACGGCCATTTTATCGAGGTAAAAAATCATATCAGGTCATTAGAGGTCATAGTTTGAAAACCTCGTAGATACAGTAGCTAGTAGTAGCTACAGTAACGTATTGTGACTTCAAAATTGGTAAGTACTGTCCTTGGTGTTTCTGCCTATTAGCAAGGAGTCAAAAAGTCATTCTACTGCTGGTTAAATTACCTCCTACCTTTAATACAATTGCAAGGGGAACTTGTTTCCAATTGTGAGTGATGCTATCATATATTGATATAAACTTAAATTAACCGTTCCATAGTTAAGCGCTTGCTCTTTTTAATTGATTGCAAATCTTCAGGTGTCCCCCCATGGCCCAACATAGTAATCTAGCTCCTCAGAGTTTGACTCTCCTAAAGAGTACTTGTGGAACAGCACAGACGTGTATTTCTCTCCTCAGTGAAAAACCATCTTTCATTTTTTGCGTCTCTTCCTAGCTGTCTTGTAAAATACTTATGTATCTCTTGTTTGATCCTCTCCGATAAAATTCATTATTTTAATTTGCTAGGAAAGTCAGAAAAGGAAAATAGACTTTGATTGTTGAAATTATATTGATCTCTTTAATATTGAAGATTTAATTATCTGAAGAAATCTGAAAGTGCAGAATATATCCTTCACCTTCTTCCTCATATCCACATAACGCTACCAAATGCTTCAAGATCGCAGCTATAGTAGACGTAGTTAAATAGTTATTTAAACAACAATAAATTGTGCAAATACGCCATTTAAGGAGGATTATCTTTCTTCTCGGAAGAGTATACTTTATTTAGCTCCAGTTTCGGCTCATAAAATATATGACCAACCGTCTTCATTTCAGAAAAGTGGGAAACCAAAATCGCGACAGTACTTCTCAGATTTCACTGACAGATCTACAACCCCTCCTAAAGGAGACAGCGACGAAGACGGTAAATCATTGCCACCATTAGCTCCAAAAGAAGGTTGGTGTAAGGCTCTAACTGTAACACAGTAGTGTATTTAATTTTAGTAGATATATTGATGTTGCTTTAATGGTTGATAGTTTACAGCTTTGGATGAATTGATGAACGGTCAAACAGCCATCAAAATCAAGAACTTGATAGTTAATCCATGAAGGAACCAACACTTACAGGAGCAAGGATGAACTTGCTCATTAAAAAAAAGATACATCGTGTCTGGCTGCAACTGTGGCTATAGTTCTGGCTACTGGAACTTGATTTGCTCATCATAAATTTATCTCTATCAATGTTCATGTTTAATGAAGGTATATTAAATCTGCTTTTGTCTCTGCATGCAGGTGGAGCAACAAGTAACGACAAATTTACCTGCAGTGATCGTCTTCGGACATTGCCTACATCGGAACAGTCGGACATTGGTATGCTAATCACATATCTTTGTTATTAATTATACTTATGTTAATGTTCATGTGAAGACCTAAAAAGTTAAGCTACATTTAAACCAAAATGCGGATATGCGATACAATCATGTAGAATGAGAGCAAAAGAATTATCACCAACACGTTTACTTCATCGATACATAAGTACACAACACACCAAACCAAAAAAGATTCATTGCAAGGAACTACACTTGTACGCTACACAAGGAATCATGAGATACCGTGTTGATAGGGTGTATGTCATTTGACCCAAGTTTCCCTAAAACAACTCTTGGCCTCGACGAGATCATCAGGATATTTTTTACTGAACATGTGTGGCGAGTATAACGCCTTTTGCTGTGGATGACACATTTCATATTTAGTACGTGTGAACCACAATGAGTACCAGGACCGTTTTCTTTTGGCGGATGACAGAGGTCATTTGAGGTCAGCGGGGATAAAAGTGTAGAACGGAAGATTGACCAAGTCTTGTATTTGTTATTTACATAGTTGTAACATTTTGTGTACAAGCATCACAGTGTTTTAATTGGTGTCAAAGATGTCATTTGTGGTCAGCAAGCGTCACATTGTGACCTTGTAAACATGATGTTTCAAGAATGGACGGATATCTGAGTCTGAGAGCAAAGAATATTGTTGTAGTTGCAGTAGGAAGTCGTATAGGGTCAACAACAAAATTCAAATTGTGAAAAGTTTGTAACCACGATGTTCTTACTCAGTAAGAACAGTATGAGTGACCATATCCATTTATTATTTTATTTATATTGCTTTTATTTATTTATTAATTAATTATATACACATTATTTTGGATGCGTTCAGATGTTCTTACTCAGTAACAACAGAGTGAGTAAACATATCTATTCATTGTTTTATTTATATTGCTTTTATTTATTTATTATATACACATTATTCTGGGTGCATTCAGATGTTCTTATTCAGTAACAACAGAGTGAGTAAACATATCTATTTATTGTTTTATATGTATTGTTTCTATTTATTTACTTGTTATATACACATTATTTTGTTTGCATTCAGATAGTTCAGCGTCATCGTGTTCATCAAGTAACGAAGAACTCAGACACAGTGAACGACCTACATTTGGACGGTTTGGCAATGGTATGTAAATAAATGTATTTTATTACTTACAATTATGTTCATGTTTATGAAACGATCAAAACGTTTCGCCACATCAAATCCAAGGTAGCCTACAGAAAGCGTGTGAAATAATAGCTAAGACGTTAGATAAACAGACTCCTTACTTCAAAATATCAGCACACAACAAAATTCACCTAACCAAGCGAAATGTGACAACCACTACAGGCAAAAGGTTCATTACGATGAATCATATCTGCATGTTACACAGAATATATTGAGAAAACTTAATGACGGAGACCCCATGTGACCCCAGTTGCCCTCAAAGGACTCCTAGCATCAACAAGAACAATAATATTCTTGTCTTAAGTAAGCGTAAGTTGATCTCAATTGGTATATATGTACAATTATCGCAATAAGTTAATGTGAGACACAACTTTATTTCCTAACAACAACGATATTGGCATGAAACCTATGCACACAAGCCATGTGCATAATACTCCTACAACCAAACCATAAGACTTTTAATTACCACCTTATTAAGAATTAATTACATTTGACCCTATAAATCGTAATGAAAGTGACAAATAAGAACACTAATGAGTATTCGTGATGTAGCTTCATACACTGATTTCAAACAGTGTAAAGTGTGCAACGTACTACGTATCAGTGTTATTCTAGGCTTGCATGAAGCGAAAAATAACAAAACAAACGTGAGTGTACAAGTGGAATTATATTGCACTTAATTTGCACACAAACCATTCTACGACTAGGAAGACTACGAGTTCGTCAGCAAACTTAGACTCGAGTCGAGTCAGCGTAGCAGTTACAACTTCGCTACAGTTGCCTTAGTTCAAGTAAACTTCTGCTCTCATGATAGAATTCATCGAACGCTTGGAAAGACAGTAATCATACGCTAATTACATCATTATCTCTAGGCCTAGTGTCAATGATAATTTTGAAAAAAGACAACACGGTCATGATAACACACATTTGCCAATCTTTGCGACCTTCCCTGAACAGATCTGGTAGCGAATACATACAGTATAGTAGTCGACGCTCATGTGTGCAACACAGCAGTAGTACGGCACACGCACACAAACCCATTTAGTGATAAATATGCAGAGTTGTACAGAACAGCTCGACGTGTTACCACCTGTAGCTTTCTTTTTATTGGGACATCAAACAAACCAGTTTGTAATCATGCGGTAGTAACCTCCAGATTTGCAATATTGTCAACCGAATTTCAATATTCCATCCCTTTATCAGAAAAAATAGAAGCCAAAGCCCACTACAATGTATTTTAAAATTTCAGAATACCGAAAGTGAAGGGTTAAGATTTTCATACGGAAAGGCCGTTCGCAAAACGGTGGAAAGGGTGTTATCCATGTTTTACATCAGTCGTTCTGTTGTGCAAACTCTCAGAAACCTTTGTGTTTACAACGTAGTAGTCTGTAAACTGTTCTAAAAAGCAAATAGTATTTCTTATACATATTTAACAGTTTCTCTTAAAGTAATTTTAAGAGATTTTTAAACATGCAGTTTTCACACATGCATTTTATGAAAAGATGTGTGGTGCAAAAGCAGCATCGACCATTTCACCCTTTAACTAAAGGTTTTATTAAACTTTCGTAACAAGTATCGTAACAAGTATAAGTAATTCTTGCACAGGCATTGAAGAAGAAAACAACCAGCAACATGACATTTCTCGGACACGACGTTATTCTGAAGACGACTATAGCGTAAAAGAAGACAGAGATAGTACAATTCCGCATGCCGTTGAAGAAAGCACTTTAGCGCTTGGTCAAGGTGCTAAAGGAACTCCGCAAACTACCGCAGTTTCTGTCTGTAAGTATTTTGGAGATGTGAATCTATATGTGCGCTGAGGTCACGAACATAATTGCAGCGAACAATGTTTTGAAAATTACAGTGTTGTAAGTCAAACTATGGTAACTGTTGTTCTTGTCGACAATGCAGCCTGATGTGTGTTTATACACAAGTGATTTTGCGACTGACAAGCAGTTGTGTTGGATCCATTTGAAATGTGGTGAATTTAAAATATAAGGTAATGATTTACAGAGAAGAATAGTCTATACATGGCATGGCTTTGTACCTTATATAGTTGTTGCTCTCTCTCTCTCACTTTGCCTTTTCATATATAACTTAGTTTGGATTAATGTGGAAATAGTATTGAACTCTTGATATCATTTTTCCATTCCATATTTACATCAGTAATGAACTTCATTCCCCAGAAACAATGGTCTGAAATACAAACAAGTAATACACTAACACTTGACAATAAAGTCATTATTTATGTTTTCCTTCCATTCAAGATAAAATCCAAGATAGCCCTAAAAAGAAATCGTTTGCTATCAAACCTTTTCGACTGATGGTGAATGGGCTTGAAAAGTTGTTGGATCATGCAACCGTTATAGACCTTGCCCAACTGACAGATCAAGATCCTGACTTTGTGCTGAGAGTGGATGACCTAAAACGACCCCTTTATCATCTAATGGCCAGATGGGAAAAAGAGGGCAGGGTGACAGAGACTGACGTAAACAATTTGGTGGAGCTTTTGGAAATACTGGAGGTAGATGAAGCATTGGATCTAGTTCTGGAGTACCAGTCTTCAACTGCAACAGAGATTTCAAAAACTCAAGGTTAGTTTCCAAACAGGTATCTTTGTAATGAATCCGATGGTTTACATTTTTATGATTTTTAAAGGCCATTTTTCCACACGATTGGTCAGCATGTTAAAGATTTGTCAAAGTCGTTATTCTCTCTGGCTGGACCCATTTTGGTATAATCAGATTTAGAGTAGGGGTATTAAGACATTCATGGTAGTAAATACCAAAGGTCATGTGAGGATGTAACTTAACATGCAGTAGACTAATTGAATTTCTTTTGGTCTTATTGGTTTCGATATACTAGAAACCAATGCGGTCATGATTGAGTGTGTATGTATGCACAATGTCTTGCATATGTTATGTGCTTGCACGTTTGTTATGCCTAACTTGTAGACACGATACTCAAGAAGGGTAGCTTTAAGACAGATGTTACTTTTAAAACTATGTAGACATACCACACTGAGTGCAAGAACCTATTGGATTCAAGTTTTGTGGAGGTCAAAGGTCATTTGGGGTCAGAATGGCCCATATAGTGAAAAAGTAGAGAAACTTATGGACTGACATAGTTGATATGTGTATGTAAGATATTAAGAAAAAAAAAGATATCGTGTTTGGTGTATATCAAGGTCATCCTAGGTCAGGAAAAGTGTAAATTGTAGAACCCTGTAAACATGATGTCCTACGAGAGAAGCTTGGACTGAAGTCATAAATGGTATGTGTATATACCATACGCAATGAAAGAACGCTATTGCTTTTGCTGGAGGAGTGGAACGATGGACATTTTTATACTTGACCTGTGGGTAACTGGGGATACTGATCGAAATAAATCTTTAATTTTGTGGCGATAGAATGCAACATTAGGTTACCTGAATTTAAATACTTAGCATCTTGTGCACATAGGCCTAGTAGAGCAAGTTAGGAACAATTTGAACTTTAAAACTGTGTTGATTACACAAGGGAGATGCTCTTTCGATAGATATACAAAGCAGTGCAGTAAGGTTTTAAACCGCCAAGGTCCCAGTAATCGGCTTTTTATATGTTCTTGACATTTCTGTGAGTCTTATACATGATAAGAGAGCAAACAAAGTGGACTTTGTCGCCTGCGACATGAACAGTACCACAGGAAAGGACCCATCACTACAATCATGGGAAAGTAAATATTCCGCCATTTGTCGCTCTGTGTCGCTTAAGGACAAAATTACAGGCTGTAGGTTAAAAAATGAAAAGGAAACTATATCTGGATATTTAGGGAATCTTCTTATTTAATTAAGTTGTCATAATATTAGTTTTGTATGCATTGATCTATTCTAATTAAACAGTCGACGCTTCTACACTTTAATATGAGAAGCGCCAACTTGCATTTCAGATTTACAGAGAACTTTTTCAATTACCACTTCACATTAGATACAATCTCGCGAAGTAGTAGGCATCGGTGCCATTAAAGGTGATAGACTGAGATATGATATGGTATTCCGACTATCGTCCCTCTGGCAGATTTTTTTTTTTTTTGAGGGGGACACCTCCATAGCCCCCGATCGCCACTTCCCTGACTGGAGTATCAAATTACAAGAATGGAGAAATAGAGTTGGGGAAGGCCAATTGTAAAGAGGCGTGAACTTCCAGTGAAGTGTTCGTGACCATAGTCGCAAGAGAAAATCTTCTCGCGAAGCAACATTCCTTCAATGTGAAGTGTTCGCGACCAGTCTCCATAAATGGATCTTCTCGCAAACTAATTGTCTGCTTGCGGTGATATTACTTTTAAGGAAGACCCCTTTCTTCGAAGTAATATTACCTCTGTCCCCAAGTTTTGTAAAGTCTCTGAAAAGTGAAGTACTGAAAAGTCTTGCGGTGAAGAGATCCCTTCTTGGCGAAGCCACGGTGAAATCTCGATGAAGTAACCCTTTTTGGTAAGGTGTGTTTGGGGTCACGAACCTTCGGTCAAAGTACTGTTCTGAGGGAACTACTTGTATAAAGTTTAGTTGACTTAGGTGAGGCCCCGACGGTAAATGATATTGATCTGGTAACGCCGAATAAAACAAGGAAATACATTTGAGCCAAATACACAGCTTACTGTATCTTCACTTTTTTTTTTTTATAGGTCATAAGAAGTAGCATTAATTAAATTTAATTTTGTATCTCTATTTTATAATTAAACTTAATTTTGAATCGTCAAATCAATTAGCTTCTAATACTGAGAGGATAAAATCTATTGCGTATAGTGCTGGTCAAAGATCATGTAAGCTCAGTAGAGGTCCCAGACCAAGTCACAGACCAACATTTGTGCTTGCAATATCTCAATTTACGGGATGATGAATGCTTTCCATACTTGATATATGTTTTAATAATACTGAGAGGAGAAATCTTTCACTGAACTGAATTTTCTGGTGAAAACCAAAGTTCATCTGGGGTCAATAGAGATCAAACACTGAAAACGTTGTGCAAACAATATCTCAAGTTAGGAATGATGGACATGTTCATTCTTGATACTTACACTAAGAGGAAGGAACTTATCGCTTGTAGTGGAAGTCAAAGTTCATCTGGTCAACAGAGGTTAAACTCTGAAAATATTTGTGGACATAATATTTCAAGTTACGTATGATGAATACTTTCATACTTGCTATGTAGGTTGGCTATACTGAGGGAAAAAACATTGTTACTGGAGATCAAACATCATCTACTGTAATGTCATCAGTGGTGGGAAAACGAAAATGATGGATGTTCTTCATACATAGTTTGGGGGCTGGACATATTGTTACGTAGGGTTAGCATTTTGGATGTTTACAGTCGTGGTATGACTGCCAAGCCGCGCACATCTTAAACGTTACGTTACAGAAAGTTCCACATATAGCAGAGAGAGAACAGAATAGGAGATCCAGAGAAAAGATCTAATAAGTTTGCATTGTCGATTAGAGTTCCTTTTATTTTGATGATTCGATTGGCACACACGAATAATATAAAAATATCAGTTGACGATTGAAATTGACGTTGACAGAGAGCAAAAACACAGCACGACGACACAATCCCACATAGTGACAAACGGACCTACAGTTCAACAGCAAGATTAACTGCCCGGAGCCTCGGGGCTGGAGAGAGCTAAGCCCACGATCAAAGGTTGAGAGTCACGAGGTCTAATCGACATTCACCAATCAGAATCATAAACTCTATATGCAAATCCGGTAATTACTGCGAAATCCTTCGGCGTAAAAGTGTGTGGCCATTTCATTTCTACTGTATTTCAGTCTTGACTGACTAACTGAAAGGAATAAAGAAAACGGTAGTAAACTCGAGTTAACACCGGAAATGTGAAGTCACCAGAGGTCATGTAATTAAAACAATAGTTCACACAATATCTCACGGCAGAAAGTCAGGAATGATGGGCGGGTCAACTGCTGAAGAACGTATTGAGTAGATAGATACTGTTGTCTGAAGTGGAAATAAAAGGTTATCTGAGATCCCTAGTGCAAATTGTTCAGAACATTGTTACCAACGTAGCTCGAAAAATGTCAACAGTGATAATTATTATACTACAGTAGGCATGCGGGTGTTCCATAATAAAAAGAAACCTATTTCGTGTTGTAAGGTAAACATCATCAGAGGTCGCAGGAATTCAAAACTCGAAAATGTTCTAATCAATATATTTCAAGATAGAATAATTGAATTCTTTTCATATTTGGGTATGCTGGTGAATTGTGATGTGCCATTTTATGTAGCAGACTTGTCCTCATATTTTGGTGGAAGTCAAATGTCATCTCAGGTGTACCAGAACTTAAAGAATGAAAGTCTTCTGAAAGACATATCTCAAGAGGAGGAGCATGGATACCTTTTTAAGTTTAGCGTGTTGAGTGTTCCTATTCAGTAGATGATATTCATTATTTTGGTTAAATTAAGGTGAGAGGACATTGGGATCACAATGGGTTAAACACTAATGATCCTATTGCCCTATAGTAGACCATATAATCATGGAGTGTCTGTTCTTCTTAAATATTCTTCATAGATGTTTCACAACATCAAAGGCGGTGTAGGTATATGGTCAGATGTCAAACTTATCAAACTGATATACGACCGCCACTGTTTTAGCATTTTCTGTCCAAAATGCAGAACCACTGAATTAGCAAATCCTCCATTGAGCAGAACCTCCCCAAAGAACTGTGTTAGATGTTAAGGACATAATATGGTTTACTTTCTCCCTGTTGTGGTAATATGTAATCCGAAAGAGAGAATGAACTCGTAACAGCCTTAAAGAGTTAGGAGTCTCATCAAGTGGAGTAGAAAATGTATCCAAAGGACACATTTTATTCGTAATCAGTCATCCTTTCAAAATGTGTTATGTATTCATCAAAATTGCAATGCATTGCTGCATCCCTTATACTGTTCTGTAATAAGTTACTTTTTCTTCATTTCGTTTATAGGAATCACGTCTACCAGTAAATGTTTCCCTCGATCAGCGCAGCATATATCACCCCGACTAGAAATGGTGACGTTATCATCTTCAAGACCAAAGAATTCCTTCGCTCTTAATCCAAGAAATACTCATCGCGGAGGACAAGTATCCATTTCAAAGGAAGATACATTGTCGGTTCTTCCAGTAAATGTAACACCAGTAAAAACCAGTAAATGTTTCCCTCAACAAGCACAGCATATACCACCCCAACGAGAAATGGTGACGTTGTCATCTTCAAGACCAAAGAATTCCTTCACTCCTAATCCAAGAAATACTCAACGCGGAGGACAAGTATGCATTTCAAAGGAAGATAAATTGTCGGTTCTTTACTCTCTAGGTATTCCCAATCAAGATGGTAAAAGATTCACCGTTACAACCAGTATGACCCTTGACAGATTTCACTTGTTCGAGGATTCATTGTCCTCTAAAACTGTTGTCATGGCTTTTTTAAACCGATTGATATCATATGACTATCGTGCAATGCGTCTCTTCAAAGAAGTAGAACATACCTCGAAGGGATATAATGTACCATCACAAAGTGCAGTTCTTTCAAATAATTGCAATGAATCTAAGGACACACTTAAACTTAGTAGTAGAGATATTGTGAATGCTATCTTAATGCACAGTGACCCTTTCCTTCAACAGGAAATTTTGTCAAAGCTATCTGCATGTCAGTTGGCTGTTCCTCTCATTCTACCAGAAGACATAAGAGGAAACATTTCATGTTTGCTATGGGGAATACAGAAAATATCAAAAGCTTGGAGGGACCCAACCACAACATTAGTTCACGAAGTTAATGTCTCGAGTTTTCCTTTTCCAGCTGTGGCAGCTGTCCGGTTTGGGAATCCTAGCTGCTCAAAATCACATATTTTGAACAAAGTTCTAGGGTCTGTCCAAGGTAACGATGAACACCCTCATTTTGTTAGCAGAGAACAAGAAGTTACTCCATCCACCCTATCTGCAGGCACGCTGGAGGCGTTGTGGTACCTACCAGGGACAGGAGTAAAAGGAAAGCATTCCATTGACAAGGCGGTTTGCTTCCTCAATCTCCGCGGAGACGCATTAGAGCTTCCGCCACAAATGGAATTTGTCCTTGATTACACATCATTCCTAATAGTGTTTGTCAGCAAACGAGATGTTCACAGAATGTTGTCCAAACTCGAGAATGCCATGAAAAAGACTCACGTCCTTGTAGTGGTATCTCCCAGTGAAACGTTAGTACCACTATGGGAGGAAGATAATAATGTGATGCAGTCTGTCAGAGGTATCGGAGCAATCGTTTTAGATGCATCAAAGACTTCACAGATAGATATGTGCGAACAGATTTCGGAACAGATAAAGAACTTTTTGAAGGAGCGAAAGAAATCCCCGGCCACACTCGAGGCGGTAGTATCATGCTTCAGAAACAAAAGCGTTTTAGTTGATATGCTACAGGAAGAGTGCTCAAATGCGAAGACAATGGCTGAAAACATTTTGCACACATGCAGTGATGACCCCAAACAATACAAATTGAAGGCACTTCCATTACAAGTCCTGTGGCAGAAGTGGTCTCAACTTGATAAAGATCGAAGTTGGAAAGGTGCACAGGGCAATGTAGAAAGGGATCTAGCTAGATTGCATGCCGCCAAAAATAAGCAAAGACAAAGTCAAAGGGAAATTGGAATGTCTGAAGAGATACACGTCCTTTATCAAGAACTGTTAAACAAATCTGATGATTACAAGCAATATTTAATTTTTTGGCTTCAGCACTTTCTCAATAAGATATCTCTTGCGTATTTGCGACCCCTTCTGGATGAACTTAAGGGGATCAGAGATGCCCTAAGGGATACAGCTTCGAGGATCACTCATCTTCAACGACAGATGAATGGATCTTTATTAACATTTCAAGAAAAGGATTCGATGGAGGTATCTTTGAAGCACTTGAAATCCGAGGAGATCACTCTTCAGAACACTCTCACGGAGAAAAACAAGCTTTTCGATGCTTCTTCTCTTGGGTTTGAACATTTTGTGAGAGAATTTGGACAAATCTACGAATGCTTTCACAGCGATGACTCTCAAACGGCACGGTTCTCAAGGCCGAACTTTGAAGTTAAATCTCTGACTCACATAGCTGCTACAATGTTACTCACTGGCTATCCTTTGGAAATTTTTGATGGCGACGCATGTCATGTACCAGTGAAGTGGGTAAAGGGAGTGTTAGCGGCAGTTCGTGAAATAACCGGTGACGCTTCTGTATATATCATTTCCGTTATTGGAATTCAAAGCAGTGGAAAGTCTACTCTTCTGAATAGTATGTTTGGCGTTCGATTTGCTGTGAGTGCAGGTCGGTGTACTAGAGGAGTGTTTATGCAGTTGCTTCCAATTTCTGGATATCTTAAGAGTGAAATTGGTTGTGAATATATTGCCATTATAGATACCGAGGGTTTAAAAGCACCGGAAAAAGCCATCGCTGAAAAGAAAAGTGAGGACAATGAACTGGCGACATTCGCACTGTGTATTTCTGATATGACTCTTATCAATATTGGTGGACAAACCGTAGGAGAGGACCTGTCTAATATTCTTCAAATCTCTGCTCATGCATTTATAAGAATGAAAGAGGTTCACTTAAGCTCATCATGCTATCTTATACAACAATTTGTAGCTGACGTCACTGCCCAATACCGCAACGAGAGTAGTACTCAAAGTATACTCCAACGACTTGACCAAGCCGTGATAACCGCCGCTGCGGAAGAAGGAAAAGATGATCAATACAGACAGTTTTCAGATTGCTTTAACATCGTTAACATCGACAATGACAATGACAACGTTCAGTATATCCCTAGCCTTTGGAGAGGTTCTATGGCCTCCCCCAATCAGGATTACAGTGAAACCGTCCTAAAATTAAAGTCTGCTCTTTTGAAGGAAATTAAAAGGACTGATCGGTCACAGAAACTATCAGACTTCGAGAAGAGAATTGTCAGCGTCTGGAATGCTGTCAAGCAGGAAGATTTTGTCTTCAACTTCAGGAACGCAACTGAAATTTCCCAATACAACAAGTTTACCCAAATGTTCAAGAAGCAACAGTTCCATCTAACTCGGGAAATGATGAGGTGGGAACTTGACGCAAAGCTTCAGATTCGTAATTCAACCGCGGAAAATGTTGGAGGACGAAAAGATGCTCTCTTACACGATCTGGAGCAAACGTTGGCTGAACAAATGGAAAAAATAACTACTTTCGTAGTAGAAACATTACAGAATAGAGAATTCGAATGTGTTGGAGAACATTCAAGTTTCTTTTTTCGTGATCTAGAACATGTAGAAAAGAATATTCTTGATACAGTTAAGAAAATGATAGCTGATGAATCTGATATCATCAGCAACGCAAAAGCAAAAGAACACCACTTTTTACCGAAGCTCAGGGCAGATTTAAGGAAACACGTTTTACCAGTGGCAGAAAGACTTCAAAAAGAGTTTTCCGAAGACTGTTCCGGCAAATCCAAGGAAGAGATATCTCATGAATCAGAAAAGCATGTGAAAGCAACGTTTGAGAAGGAGTGGTCAAAATGCATAACTGATATCCAGTTGAGTCACCCGAGTGCAACAGAAACGCAAATTCGACAAAGCATTGAATCTGATATTTTCAGATGTGTAAAGGAATCTTTGCAAAATACTGGCCTCAGCAAAGATATGAAAGATTTGATGAGCTCACATAAGCTTTTAGGTCTCTGTGACTTCACTCCAACTGTAAAATCTGAGGAAGATGTTGATAATGCCGTTCTAATGATAGGCGAGTGCAATAGACCGATAAGTGTAGAAGTGAAACGTTTATTGGATGCTGTCCAAAAGGCAAGTCAAACGGAAGGATTTGAAACTTCTGAAGATTTCTATCAACGTATGGCGAACCCACTGAAAAAAATTGTTTCTAAACCTTGTCAAGGATGCAGAGATAAGTCGATGTTAGTAGTTATACTGTCTTCTTATATTTTACAGATGACAAATAATGCTACTAAGCGTAATCTTTTGATGAAAATAGTCAGGAGTCGGGATTTATTGCGTCATTTCAAACAAGATGATATCTTCACCGAATGTGAAATTAAAGAACAGGTGAATGCTTATCTACAACCACAGACTGTCCAGAAAACATCTAAAAGTCTTTTGAAGAAATTAACTAATTGGGTCACAACCGATCGATGGTCATCAGGCAATAGCGACGAATTGTTTTTCAATACGATTCGAGCAGACCTCAATAATATTACGTCAAAGGTAAATGGAAAGAAATGGTATTCGATCGAAGTAATGCAGAAGTTTGTTAAAATGGTAAATGAATTACTGAGTAAATCTTATGGGCCGGAATCCTCAAAAGGTGAGAAACTTCAATTGGAGGCTTGTGAATTTTTCATCCAAGAAGCAGTTCGATCTGAAATAGATGTCTTGGCTGAACGTATATCATGGGCTGAAGTGCAAAATTGCTTAAAGGTGGATTCTGTAGACATCATTGATCAAGCTAAGAAGTTCATCAAAGTTGTCAAGGATGTTATTCCTTTTGAAGCATCTGCGATCTTAGATGGCATGACGAAAGAAGACATTCTAAAATTTTCCAACATTTCACCAACAGATAACATACGGCACACATTAGACAAATGCTTCATCATGGAGCTACCAACACTAAACTGGGCCGGCTTCATCGCGGTGTTTACTGTTGTGGCAAAGGCACGTAAAAATTTCCTTGAACAGATAAAAAGCAGTGGAGCTTACAGTACCAACTTACTAAGGACAATGATTACGTCCCTTTACCAAGAATTAAACAGTGATCACAGTTTGAACGAACGTGAGCAAATTGTTGCAATTGCTCATGTTTGCTCTTGGGCTTTTCCCATATGCGTTGATATTCAGACTGCATTTGAGAAGAAAAGAAGTGTACAAACCTTACTAGAGGCAGAGAAAGAATATTTGTATGAAGACTTTAAAAAGTTGTGTGACGGAACTTGCCGTGATCACCTAACAGCAAAGTCTTTTTGTTCTCTCATCGAAGCTTCTCTTAAGGAGTGTCTGAAGAACAGAATCTGCACAGCTATGTTTGAAAGACTGAGTCGAGCGGGGGATGATGTATTTTGTAGCAGACCTCGATTTTTGCAAGCTGTGCTCGAAAGTCTATGCGTAGAGGAAAACTTTGAAAGTTACATCGGATTTCTTGAAAGTAACACCGCGTTTCTGCAATCATGGACATTATCTTTCATTGCCAATCAGTGTTCTGATGAGAAACAGAACTGTATCCGTATCAGAGATATTACTATGCACGAAATTGGAGAATTGTTGCGAGAGACAGTTGAATCTTTGGAAGCAACTCTGCGTGTCTTAGGAGGAGATAAAGAGAATGTGTCCTTTAAGAGATGGATAGCAAACTTTAGTCAGATCTTTGAAGATACCGTGAATTCCTCACTGAATGACAAAGATGTATCAGAAATGAGCATGCACACTGTTTTATCTGACTATACTCTGTTTGTAACTGAATGTAAAAGTATTGTTCAAAATACATTACAGGAGAAACTTGTAGAATATGCTGAACTTCCAGATACTAGCTGTATTGAAAGTCTAAAGGAATGGTTTGAATGCCTTCCGAAAAAGCTGCACTTCATGTTTGCTAATGCCATGCAAGGATGTGGAACGCAATGTCCATTTTGTAAGACACTTTGTGACGACACAGTTAAGGAGCATAAAGTTCATTTCTCCAATTTACATTTACCAAATGGGGTTGGGGGATGGCGAAATCGTTCTAGTAAAATCCTAGATTGTGATACTTGCACTGCAAACGTTGCGTCAGAAGCAAGCTACTTCACCTGTAATTGCGATAATCTTACATGTGTACATAGCCCAAGGCCATACAAAGAATATAGAAAGGATTATCCAGACTGGGATATCAAGCCAATCGCTGACTACGAAGCAACGCTTTATTGGAAATGGGTCCTTTCTCGATTTAATGACGATTTTGCCAGGTACTACAGTTGCAAAAAAGCTAAAATTCCATGGGGACCCATCTCAAAGGAGGAGGCCTTATCAAGTATACGACATGATACCCTCTGAAAGAACAAAAATTATTACTAAGATGTTGTTGTTGTTGTTGAGTTATTAGGTTGTGTTACATTTTCTACTTATTCCAGGTCACTAAAAGCTCTATATAGACTAAGTTGACAAAGTCGTCGCTATGTACTTGTTGAGTTATGCTTAGCAATTGGTTTTACATGCCTAGAGTTACTTCATGGCTATAACAGTGGTACTTGCACAGAAAAAATTCTTGAAACATATCAACTTCTAAGCTTGTTCCTGTGACTGTCTAGTTTTTAGCTTGTAATTATGACGATTGTATACGACATTTGTAAACTAGGGCTATACATTTCATAATTTAGCTCATGCCATAACACAAGATAACAAGATTTGAAAATATCAAGAAAAATAAGTGTGAATGCTTGTATTCATTTGTCACATACTACGTGCTAAATTTGCAAGTTTCCATTTTTCCAGCATATTTTATAGTTATAAATAAAAGGCTAGTCTATGTTACAGTGTTAGTTGTTTTAATCTGTTTTTTTTTTTTTTTTGTCATGTCTGAAATGTTTCATTTGTTTCATTTGTAAATGATTATTGCTTAATCTGTGTAAAGTGCCTGTCAAAACATCAAACTTTCCGTACCATACAGTGTAGAGTGTAACGTTTGAAGCATTGAAGCATATTACCTTAAGTAATCAGAATGCGATTCATGTCACCATAATGTCATATATATATTGCCACTGTGCCTTACTGTCATTTTCGCCTTGCATTGTTTGCTTGTTTAGTAGTTTATGTCCTAGTTAATTTCCTTGTTTACTTCAAGTTTTGCTCACCCGAGGTTCATTCTCTGAATATATCATAAAGGTAGAAACAGATTTTACCTTTAATATTTAGCTCTCATTAAAGGGAGGTTGTGTGTCTTGGACTTTCTCTAAAATTTGTTAACGAGGTTGTTGTTGTCAGTGTATGTTTGGTAAAGAAATATTCATGACAAATTGATTAGAAATGAAAAAAATCTGCAGAAACCAAGGAATCTTTTCCCCTTACCTTTATATTAGTGTTAATGAATTCCCATGTTTAAGTTAAACTGTATGTGTTTGCATTGTTGTAAATATACTATCAAAAGTAGGAAGAATACGTACAGATCTAGTATATGACGAGGATGATTATTATATTAAATTTAAGTAGTTTGTTGCGTTTCTTGGAGGACACTTGTCTTCTCGGTCAACAAAGTTTTCCTTGAAAATCAAGAAGTGCAATGATTGGAGGCTAGTGGGTGGCGATTTGCAAGGTTCAGTGAACAAGGAGCTGATCTCACATGTTGTTTCCTAGCAAGAACCATTTTTTATTATGGTGACAAATTGTAACTGGGTTGCCCATGCCTGAAGGCGAAGAAGTTTGGACAAGTCATCGTGTATGGTCTGTAGGTAAGGTCCCCTTACGATGAGTTTATAACGAATTGTCAGTGCATGGTAAACTCCACCTCCTGTCAACTTTGTCACTTTATGTAAATAAGCCTTGTATAAATATCACGCTATGTGAGTACATACACTAACATATTTGGTAGCAGTTCTTTCTCAAAAGTAAAAACAAAAAAGAAAAGGGTTAGAAAATAACTACACACAATTTCAGAGGGGGAAAATGAAATTGACTTCAAATTAAGTAGGTATGTAAAGGTTTGAAATGTTACTACTTTTGTTAGTGATCCATGTAATTGTGGACAGTCAAAAAACAACGCGATAGGGAAGCATTATAATGTGCAGCGGAACCGATTTCGTGGTCATTTAGGCCAATAGCTGACATCGTGCATGAAGTAAATGAAACCTTGTCTTATGTGCTACTTTGTTTAAAGTTATTAAACACCCACAGTTTCCAGGATACAGAGAATGTTACTGTATAAAATGGAATCACCACTTCTTAAAAAAGTTTCACTTGTTACATTAAATTTGTGAGGTGACGAAAGTGTGACACTCTTGAATATTGACATCATTCCAATCATTGAAGATTTCATTCGTTTAAAAAAGCATGACTTTTGTTTTATTACAGCAGGCGTCTACGTAATATGACGTAATATACTTGCTTGTATTTTATACGTAGGAATTATTCCTTGATGGATTTGTTTCTGCAATTGATGAATTTCTTTCTGCAATTGTTATTTTTTTATGTCTTTGTTAGTTTATGACTATATGTTTCATTTTGTTAGTTTTCTACACTGTTTAATATTCATATCAATCAAATGGAATCTCATTTGCTAAATACATGATTCTGCTTTAAGGAAAGTTTGGTGTACTGTGAAAAGCTACATGGTCTTATTCAGAAACCATGGCTTCTTCGACGAATTTGTATTTTGTAACTAGATATATTTCTCTTTTATTGTTTATCACTTCATACTTATTCAGTTTGCAGCATTTTCCAGACAAGACTGTGACAGCACAACAAAAAGATCAAGACGACAACAAAAGGATTAACAAATTTAATTGCTACTAGATTTTGCATTCTGTTTGTTTGTATTTTGTTTTAAAGAAGGATGTTTAATTACAAATTAACTTTGATCAACGGAGTATGGTAATTTTGCATAAGGTACTACGTTTACCTTGATGCATTCAACTTAAGGTTCAACTTTGAACGAACATACACACAATTAAAGAGTTTAATCTAGCATAAGTGTTTGACTTTTGAATATTGATCTCATTCGAATCGGTGAAGATTTCACTCGTTAAAAATGTATGTATCTTTTAATCAACCGTTGTTTGGGTGTGACAATCGTCATGATATTAGCACAGGAATCAGTCCTCTACGTATTTGAATTCCAAAGACTAGTGATTATCTTTCTTCATGTGTTCATTTTATGCTTACTATTGTAAGTTGTATTTCTCGAGCAAGACTGTTCTATTAAATACACTGAGATGCGACGATATAACAAATGGATTTGTAAACTCCGGTTTCCTAAGCACGGAATGGCTATCCATGCCCTTTCTTCTGAATTTCAAATAAAACATGTAGCAGTTCTGCGTAAGAATTAAGTTTACGCTGCACAAGAAAAATGTTAACTTTGAAGAATTTAAGGTTTCCTCATACTTGTAGATACAGACACAGTAATAAAGCGTCTATGCCACGGAACTAAAAAAGAGCTTAACGTGAGGTTATTCATACACGTTTAATCCTCGTTCAATTAACAATGGGCATCTCATTAACATCTCGAAATGCTTACTTGTTCAATCCCATCTAAAATGTAAAACGTAGAAATATCTCTCTATCTGTTTGTCTGCTTTAATATGCCGCTTTTTCATTTGTATTACCAAATAAAAGCATGTGACAAGAAAAAGGTGTATCACAATCACTGAAAGCTAGCATTTCTGCTGAAATTATTTTGTTTTTGTTCCTGATATTCGATATAGGAATGGGGAGAAGGGTTGTTATACGTATAATATTGTTTATATTGAAGGTTTTTCATATGAGCAATGTAAATTCTAGTATACAATGCTAGCAGAGATCTGGATAGTTACCAGATGATATACCTCGTAACTGCTACATATAAGTTGAGGTACTTATCACTTTGTTCACATATTTACAATACTTTGAGTCCGCTCTGTCTTGTCTGTTGTGTTTACTGTGTGTGTTGAAGGTCCCCTCTCAGTGCTTTTTCAGTGCTAGTGATTTAGAGCTGTTCAAGATTTCATGTTGCCTATATAATGACCAACTTACTTAAAGTCATTCTGACTAATAATAATGATTAATTGGCTGTCGAATTGTAGACAATTTCAGAACTTAGAAGCACATTAATAGAGAAACGTATTGTTTATATACGTGACAATAATTAGGTCTAAAAAAGCATTAAACCACTCAATTTCGTGAAATATAGTCACTGGTTAAGTGCCATAGTGAAAAGGTCAAATCATAGTACAGAGTCTTAGTTGAGAACTTGTATAGTTCTGACATGCATGTACTCGTCAGTGGCAAATTATTTGCAAGAGAACGACTTAGATTTTTCTAATACCTTTTCTCTCTGAACACACTGTGTATTGAGAGTTGTTGGTAATGTAGCCCCAAGGTGCATTCATAATTTGGTTACACAGTCATATAAGAGATTCCTGAAAGTCCAAAGAGGGTACCAGTTTAGAAATCAAAGTATTTTCAAAAAGAATTTTATTAAAGCCTCAAAATTGAACTCTTTTGTTACTAGTTTGTTCGTCGTACGTGGAATTTCATTACGTTGTGACACATCAAAATATAGTATACCCTTCATAGAACAAACATTGGAGTGAAAATGCAGAGAGGTTTGAGCTTCTGCACTGTTTGTTTGGTAACTATGTATCACACATGTCAAAGAAAAAACAAGATCTAACGGTCTATCAGTGACGTTGCACTCTTGGTGATAGAGGTGGTTCTCGCAACATAATTTTATAAAGTCAGGTACAAAAAGTTGGACAGTTCTTTCATTTTCCTATACACGCTACTTTCGGTGTCGGTTTTGATCTTGGTCGTGTTGCTCTCCTGTTTGAAATTCTGCTTCTGATCTCGGTCTTTCTCTCGACACCTCTGGTCTCGGTCTTCGCCTCTTTCTTGATACGCCGGACTAGTTTACAATACTGACTGACATTGCGTAAGATATATCAACTATTTTATATGTTAAACATAGGCCAAGATGTGGTAGGCCGAACTTTTGAAAAAGAAAAAGAAACAAAAACGTGGGCTGAAAACTTAAAGAAGTAAGGATGGTCCAGCCACAAATTTAGCTTTGATATGTTTGAAAGTGTTTTAATGTAAATATTCTGGTGACCCTTCCAGTCAGTTCCCCAGTAAGCCCCTTTGTCACTTACTGTCGACTTGAAGCAAGCAGGCGTGACATCATCTCATCAAATCTCTAAAGAGTCTTTTGTTTCCTTTATTATTGAATTAATTATTTTGCCTTTGAAATCATCAGGTGGTCGGCTTTAGTACTAGTTATGTAAAGGTCGCAAAACTCTCATATACCCTTCACACATTCATATTATGATAGCACTAGATATTGAAGTATTAAATTTAATGTAAAGTTTAAAGAAAAACATAAAATGCTTTATCAATGTGGGGAGAGATAACATCACTCCTGCTTGCTTCAAGTTAACTTCCGGTAACAAATGTGGCAAATTCAACTGCTCATATCTCGGGAGCCACACATGCAAACTGAAAAGAAGTTTCGAACGAAAGGACCAGACAAAAGCTTTTCGAAACGAAAGATACGTGAGTCGACTAGGGTGCCAAAGTCGTAACTAAAGTTCCATAACTAAAAGTTTTTGTATCCCCCAAGTTAAGGGCGCTCGCAAAATGGACAAAGAAAGTCAGTAAGGAAGACTTCTGCCGCTACACGTTCATAATTAAAACAGACGCGTTGAGACATGTTGAGGCTGGAATATGAGTTGAAACTTTGCCAGTGAAAGTCAAAATTCCACGGATGTCATAGCCACTACAGAAAAACATTGTTTAAGTCCCACTTTTGTTTACACAATTATTCATATCCATCCCCCAAGTTGGTCTGTTTGATTTCAAGTAACGGTGAATGACTGCTATGCTTTGTTGGAGAGTTAGAATTTTGTATTGCCAACAAAAGTGTCATATTCAAATATCTGGAAGATGAGTGCATAGATCTCTCTCAGATTTTGTGACAGGTGATCTTTTTCCTACTTTTTCTGCCCCGGAAAACTGACAAAGAAAAAAAGTAGATGACCAATCGATTGCCAGTAGAACTCATATTGTTACATACTTTGGCTGTTCATGGTTGGTCTCGATAGTTAAATGACATGTACATGAGAAATACATGTTGAAGTATTGACCAAATTTATTATTAAAAATGTCGATAATAGTCACAATTCCCCCTAACATCCATCAACGTATTGACCAGTTTACAAACATGATTTCTGGGTTACAATGTTATTGCATCATATGCAAATTTTGACGAGTAGGAAGTACTCACATTATATGCCTTATGTTATCCTTATTTAATCTTTATTTCAAGGACAATTGAACTTTTTCGTGTTCGGAGTGTTTGACTTCAAAGTGTTTTAATGTCTTCTTAAAATTATTTAAATCACTTATAGTTACTGCCGATCCTCACAGTCTGTTTGCGCTCCAAACGGAAATCCATGATCCAGTTACAAACAGAAGGAGGGAATTGTAGATGGTTCAGTAATTTGGAATGAAACTGGTAACGAAATAATGGTGTTAAAAGCTGAACGATAGTCGTATATGGCATATGGCAAAAGTGATTTAATAAATAACAAAATAAGACGCTCCAATGTTTTAATCGGTACAGATGTAAGAGAGACCGGTCGATAATCATTTAAACAAGATGCATTGCCCTTCTTTGGCATAGGTACGATAACGTCATCCTTGAATGGCCGAGGTACTTCTGACGTATTCAGTGACCAATTGAAAATATCCGTATAGACTCCCCCGAGTTGCTCGGTGTATGTATGCTTTGAGGAGTTTAGGAGCGATGCCATCGGGTCCTGGAGCTTTCCGTTCGCTAAGTTGTTTAAACTTGTTCCTCACTGCGGTCGAGTCGATGACAAATGGTGCAGTGACATCTGGGTTGTTCGCCGGGGTCGGATCACTGTTATTTTCTCTGTCGAACCGCGACAAAAAAATCCCCTCAGCTTGTCCGGCAATATTGCTTAAGAGAGAACATTAAGTCATGAGTGGGATTCGATCTCAGCGCTTGTCGTTCACAAGACTACCGCTCTGACTTTCCACATAACTTGATACGCTGAAAGTTCAATAAGTCCAAGGAGATAAGGTAATTGGGCCAAGACCTGTGTGGCAGACAATAGTGTCCGCTATCTTGGGAACGGATTTTCCGTCCGAACAGACGCTCTCGTCTCAAAAAGAATAACAGTACCAAAATAATGTCTTCATCTTCGACAAGACTACTAATTCGTTATAAGATATAGGCTAACAAGAATTTTTGCAAATGTATAACTCCACTAGCATACAAAGTACTTAGACCAATGTGGCATAGTAACAAGATGGGGAGGGGCGGTCGGCATCACCAGTAACTCAATAGATCAATTCAGCACGGTTGTGTAAATGCACCACATAAAGACATATGAAATATAAGATCATGTACAGTTGCGTAGCTTGTTTATGAAAATTAAATGTAATGAGGTAGGATCTTTCACCGTTTACGAACATTTTTTTCCAAATAATTTTAATTGCTAATGTCGTTTTTCTCTTCCCTTTTTTTTTCTCTTTTTGATAATGTGTTGATCAAAACGGTGGTAAGCGAGTTGACATTAATACAAATAAATCCGAGCACTCGTCTTTACTCTTAGTATGCGGATATCAATGTAGACAGGCACTTAGACAGGCGGACCACTGTGCCTTCCCCACCCATCGTTAGAAATAAACTTTAACTTGTAGTTAACGGAGTACCTGTTATCACTTACAAGCGATTTTTCAGCATAAGTAGCAAAAAATTCACTACTGAACGTATTTTGTTTTCTGTAACTGTTGTCTCTAAAATTAAAAAAAAATCGAGGACTACGCGTGCTTTCATCTTCAGTTGCATTTTGCGTAGACCAAATGGCAGCTCCTTGCCTAGACTGACACACGTTTCATACATGGCTATTAGTCTTCCGCGTGGCCATGATTTCTAAAGAAACGTGATATAACGGAATCTATAACATAAGACGTTTATTTTCTGTTAGTCTGTTTGGAAGATTCTTAATTCAACATTATATCATCTGTAACGACAAATTTAAGAGTTCATTCCAATGAGGTAGACTCCATATTTTTCACTTGTAGTCCCTGGCTTTACCCAGGACGATGCCTGGACTTCTCTTGTTGTACCAAGTGGCTGGACGGCGGTTCCTCCCTTCCTTAGTAATGTTTTTTGTTTGTTTCCTTTTTTAGCGGGTTGTATAGGAGTGAAAGGGAGGAGCAGCAAAGACCTTATCCTGCGATCTAGGGCCTACAAAACTGAAGGAGGCACTCCGTTCAGATAATCGACAATTCTACCTAGTACGGTATGTTAGTGAGCGATTGACCCAACTTGAACAACCACAACCCCCTCCCCCCCCCCCCCACTTTCATGATGCAGGAAAAATGCACCCACGCCGCCACTGGTCGCGCCAAGGTGTCTGTACCCCTCCTAGTGACAGTTCCGGGCTACGGATCTGAATGGGGCCATATTCTCTTTCGTTTTAGTTCCGTTGGGTTTTTTTTTTTTTATTCCCATTCGGTGGTCACTGCAGGTGATCATAGATACCTAAGTCATGCTGTGATCCAGTGGAATCAGACTGGATGTAGACTCTAAATACCAGTTAACTGAAAGAATATAAAGACAAGTAACAAGACATATCACCTATTAATACTAAGATGGTCCGAAAAATCATCATGGGAATTATTGGAAACGAGACAGACGAAGTGGAGCTTTTATATCTTACCAAACTGAGCAACAAATATTCTCTTAAGAAATATGATTGACTTCAATATATGTTCAAGTGAGTTGTCCGGCCTTTCTACATACCATTACTGTTGCTTTATTTTTCTTCCTAAATGATCTAGAGCAGATTCTGTAACCCGTGTACAATCGACAGTTTTCACTCCCTCGATAGCAGAAACGGTGTAAACGAAAATTATCATTAAAAAAAAAGTGTTAACCGTTAGTCTGGCAGTGAATCAATTCTCATGTAAACATTTCCAACAGACATTTGTACCCAAACCTTAGTATATTTATGGATATCGATGAGACGTATAAACATATTCTTATTATTTTGAACTATTCCTCTGTTCAATTGAGGTCACTGCTGCGATTACACACTTCAAACAGGGACTTCTTTAGGTAACTAAACAGACAGCTTGAAACTCAGTAACACGTTGCTATGCTGATTTGAAGCACTATTTCTTCACCACCGTATTCTCTGTATGTGAACGAGCACGAAAAAAATACTAGATACTTACGAATTTCCTTGTTTAAGTGTGTCCGGCCGGACAGGAAATACTGTTCGCCGGACACAATTACTTCTAACATAATAGTCCCACGGACAAAATTTTGTTGAATTAATATCCGTGGAACATCCAGGCACTATCTTTTGTCACACCGTCATTATTTTCCAAGAGGTGCGCCTCTGAGAGAAGATTTTCCTGTTTGGTGCTCACAGTGTCCCCAGATGACAGAGAACGGCAATTGTTTAATGTGCCTAGCCTTAATTGAAATTGCGATCCCGTGCCTGCAAATTTCTCACACAAAAAAAATTGCAAATGTATGAAAACGGTGATACATATCAGATTGGTTGAGGTGATACCAAAATTAAAATGAATATTGTATCTTCTTGCATTCATTCTCTGAACATTTGGCAAACATAGGTTGGCTAAACGTACTTTACGTTAATCCACCTAAGTCGTTGTGAGACTGAACACCGAGCCAACGGGTTCACCAATATGCACAAACTATATGAATTAAGATTGTGACTAGGGAGAGTTGCCACGACACGTGCACTGTCGTGACCTTTGTCTACAGAAAGTCCTAGATGACCAAAGGGCGTGTGCACCCTTGCGAGGTAAATGTTTAACTACTGCACAGGGTGAGTGCAAAGGCCTTAAACTACGACAATATTTATCCGCTATAGCCTTGGAGGCCATAAAATTGCAAAAATACATTAGCCTCCAACTCTATATGTATTATACTATATGTATAACATATATATATATATTCCAAATAACTGTGACTTAACAAAAAATGGTAAAATGTAAATATGGGGACTTTAACATAAGGACTGTCTCGAGATCAAATGCTGTAACAAGTGCTACTTAATGTGTCATTAATCATGTTATAGTACCCAATCCATGGAGCTGGTGTGAGGACGTAACCAGAAAATTCGTAATATACCTAGGCTACAAAAGCAGTTGGAGTCCCTATAGCCTTCACTGACATATGATAATTTATACAACGGCAGTGGGATATAACCGCATTAATCAAAAACATTGCTTTTGTCAGCAATAGACACAATTATGGTACTTTGGTTTCTCATACATAGCTTCCATTGGGACATTGATAAAGTATGAACTCAAAAAAGGACATGGATTATGTAATACCGGCGTCCAATAAATCCCCTTTGGATAGAGTAATCAACTTCTCACGTGTTATCAAGTCACCCTCGATTGGGTAAATTTGAAATGAAGAATTCTGAAACATGAAATCAACTTGGACCACTTATCTCTTTCCTCGTCGATTCATTGACGAACATTTGGAACGAAAGACATAAATTCCTGATCAATTAACGATCGCTGTCTTTAGTCATTTTAGAATTCCACTGTCGCCCGTCATGTATATCAATCACGGCCTAAGCCTAACGTGCAACAAATAGAAAAACTGGGTTTATATCAACAGAAAACAAGGGGTTTTCTTAATAAGCAAAGGTCGACAAATTGTTTCGATCAACTGAGGATCGGTTTTGGATAGTGTGACCTCAGAACTCTCTGTACAGATTTTATGCTTCTTAACTATGTACAAGCATACAACGCCCCTATAAACGCGGTGATTGTGTTGCATGATACAATACATACGCCAAATTCCCCACACTGCCAACTCACTTCTGCATTATAAATAAACCCGAAAATGCAATGGATCAAAGCTTTGAGAAATTTTGATTATCAGACCTTGTAATGACTTCACGAAAGCTGAAGCAATGTTTATTTAATCGTCCTTGCCTGATTACTTTTATGGCACTACGACTGCACCGTAAGAGAGATAGGCTAGGCCCAAATTTTTAACTTAATGTTTCACATGTAATTGCGGTTGGTTTACGTACAGGATTTGTTTAAAAAACGACACTGTTCGTGTAATGATTGTCATGCTAACGTTCAAGCACTGGGAGTTTGCCAGGTTTACATCGTATCGTTAAAATGTCAGATTATAAGTTACAATTCCCTACCAGATTGTACCTACATGTAGTCTTGTTTGTCGGTGATAAACGCTTCTTTCGAAATATTACACATTAGGCTTGCCATAGTCGTATATGCTCAGTTTCGGATAACCGTGATCTCTTTAGTAACTAGATTGGCTATTCGCCCTATCAGTCTTAACCATTGACATATATTACGTTTATCTAGTTCTTTGATTACGTCTATGATCCAAATAACTGTATTTCTATGCTATGATCTCACATGAAGTCTCGAGAATACGGTTCTGGTCGTTTTGCGTCACCCAATATGGAAAGCCAAATAGGTAAAAAAAAAATCGGTTGAAACGTGATTTTATGTCACTACTCAGTCTAACACGAACCATCTAATTGATGAGGTCATGTGACTGGTAGTGTAACATTCACGCACACTGGATAGTTTCAAAGAATAGCATTTCTCACAACTGAGACTGACCAGTGATGCTCAACTATTCTTTGGATAAGGCAAAATGGACGTTCTCTCTTCCACCATAGCGAGATAGTTACACACTTTGATCTACAATGAAAATTCATTTTTTAAAGGTATTACGTAAGTTATTTCAAAGGAGTAAATACCGTTCGGAATATATATATATATATATATATATATATATACATATATATATATACATATATATATATATATATATATATATATATATATATATATATATATATATATATATATATATATATATATATATATATATATATATATATACAGTGGGGTTGCTGCCTCGGTTCTCCGACAACGGGTAGGTTCGTACGCTGGGAATTGTGCAGGTCTTAAGCTGAAGCTTAGAAAATGCAGTCTTTTCAAGGGAAAATACCCTCTTTAGGTCGTATAGTATCAGCAGAAGGAGTTCGGCCGCAGGTACTGCCGCAAGTTCATCAGGAGTCGTCAAGCCTCCATACAAATTAACGGATGGAAGGGGCACCAACTTTGAAGGAAAAGCTAACAACCGCACCTACTTTGTGCCACTCTGATCCCAAGGAAATGTTCATAGTTCATACGGATGCAAAAAATGTAGTCATTGGATCTATTCTCTATCAACAACAAGATGGAATCGGAGAAAATCATTGCCTATGCAAGCATGACTCTTAGTAAACAGGAGCGGAACTATTGCGTAACCATTCGAGAATTACTGACTGTTGTAACGTATGTCATGCACTTCAATCATTACCAACTTAAGCTACCCAATCGGTGCCCAATTAATTCTGTCAGCCAGCACCAATAAGGACCAAATTGGGCTGCCCAACTAGGGCCAGAGTGGACAAGTAAACTGCATTGCCCGAGTCATGACCAGTGAAAACACACTTTAGTACTTGATAGAGTACTTCTTTGAGGTACCGCATTTAGGACCAAAGTTCAAAAGGTTAAACGTCACTTTTCTGACAACTTACGACTCACAGCCCAATTGTAAGACTTCTAAAGGCAGCCGAATTGAACATGGACAGGGTCCCAGTTGGGGCCAAATAGCCGAAACCCTGAATCAACCCCAATTACAACCAGTGCTTATTACGTTCTATATTAATTACAGTTCTTTAGATTTATCATATTGGTAAATTTATGATGTCAATAGATAAAAAGAGATTCTCGTATCTCTGCAACTTATTTAAAACGTATTGAAAATACCCCTGTTTTCCCCTGCTTTGATCCCAATTGTGGCCCAAATAGTAATGACCCAACTCAGGCCCAGCTATAGCCTCAAAAACCAAATGTATTCAATACTTTTGTTTTACAGCTACTTACTCACTGAAATCAATAAAAAACAAACTTTCACATGAAAGCAGGCTTCAAAACTGACTTTGAATATTTATCATTTAAGCCGTCCGGACGTGTCCAAGTTATGTTTTCTTCAGAATACTTTGAAAAGTATATGAGCGATTATGTTTAAACTTGGTGAGGTTGTTCATAATGACAATATGTCTAAGATGTGTTGGTTGGATGTTAAATTGAGTCAAATTTGCTGATGGAAAAAAAGCCAACTTTGCCCATAATTTGATATTGCCAGTATATCTTGTGAAGTATTTGAGCATTTAATGCAAAATTTTGCAAGGACTTATCTGAGAGTGTAACGTTCAAGGTATATCACTTTTATAATAAAGAGAGTGAAATCTGCTGACTTTGTGCATACGATCCTTTCGGTGACCTATGGTTTTAATGAAAGAACTAGTGATCAATATATTTCACTTCTTTTATGATATTCCCATGCTACAGCAAAAGCATTGAGATTTACTGTCAAATGCTGTAGGCCTACACGGAATATATGCTTCATTTCAATGAGATACTCAACTCCGTGGATTGTTTTATTTTTTCGAATGCGTGTTCACATAGTGTACACCAACGAGAGTGAAAACGACTTTTCAGTCCAAAAGTTAAAAACAATTAAAAAAAAAACCTCATTTGCAGTGTAAATAATATACACGATTTTAGTCAGACAATGACATACACGTAATCAATCAATGTGTTAACCTTTAACATTAATATTCTCTGTCTTTGGTAAATTTGCAACCTGTTTTATTTCAATGAAGAAGATCTATCATTAAAGGCTCCCACGATTTACCAATGTATGAGATGGCATGCAAAATGTAGGATCTGTCAATAAATTTTATTCAGTATATAATATAAAAATTATTGACAGCAAAATCAAAGGTAAGTTATCTTAAAAACAAAAATGTTTTTGCACTGAGAACTTTTACTTCATTTTCTGACTAAAGGCATGTATTTCGTTTTGGAACTGTTTTTGTGTTTCTAACTAAAAGGTATATTTTGTTCTCAGACTGAAAACATGTTTCAACTTTGTCGAACTGAAGACCGTACCCCCAAGTCACAGAACAAATGGATGATCAATGCGTTCCACAAGGTCGTTGGTATCTTGAATAATCTTGCCCTTTTCGTGTGTCATAGTCATGATCCTTTCCGATGATTCTAACAGTGGTAAAAGTTCCTACATAATTGTAACCTGCTTTTTCACATTTTTGTCTGACTGTTTATACTGGTTATGAATTTGCTATGTTCTCTTCTGAGCAGTCAAGCCTGTAATTCTTAAAAGGGCCACATAGAGTCTATCGTCATTTCAGAATTATGGGAGCACCTCTTTTCCTAACACAAATGACAAATTCGTAGCAAAATTGATGATCCCAAATCTTATTGCTTCCCAGCAAACTAGTTTTATAAAAAAAAAAAATATTGGTGAAAATATCAGGTTTGTTTTCAGCTGAATAGGTCAAACATTTGTCACAATTGGTGAAAAAGACTCTTAAAGACACCCAAAATAGGGCACTGTTTTGGCACATGGAAGGCACATATTTACTACATCAATGAGAGTGTGGAAGTGCGTTTCGAAGACCTTCGTGCAAGTCCTGACTATCACACGATTCTTTCTATCTTTGAAACCTTGATTTAATAAGTGAATCTCTAAGGTTCGGGGCCATTTTATAGACAAGAACCGGTTAGTCTGGAATCATCTTGGATAATAACGGATGCTCTGATATTAAATTCCAATGTTTTATGAATGGCCTCTTTTAGCTGCTGGGATTTGATATTGGTGGATAGTGCATGTCAGCTTGAAGGTGGTTCCCTTTGGTTTGGTGTTATGGTGAGATAATGCTCACGGTTTTCTAAAGAAAATGTTTTCAGTGGCCGTGGCGAATTCTGCTTTCTGATAGTTTTGCAGTAGAACTGTCTCTTTGATCATCTCTTTTTTTGGATGACATCGGTCTTGTTGTTGCAGAGACAGAGCACTTCTCCAGGTGACCAAGTTCAAACTATCGTATGTAGGTAGCTCAACTCACTGTAGAACTCGTGAGATGGGGTGTACTCTGGTAACTGTCCTGATTGCTATTGTAGGATTATATACGATGGTTATATTATTGAAATCAGTTATCAACTGAAATAAAGAACATATTATAATAATTTCAGTTTCGATTTTTTTTATGATGATGACATGACATAATCAAAATAATTTTAACAGACTTAATACACTTTATGCTTTTAACATACCTTTCATTGTGGTAAGATGTTATGACTAGCCAATAAATAAAAAGGAGAGAAACACACTAAAGACAAAAACAAGTAAAGAACAAGCAAATTGAAAGAAATAATCATATTGACAGGGAGGAAAATCTTCACCAATTCCAGTGATATTAACATTCAAAGGTTCTTGTAAACTGCACTGCCAATTCTCACATGATATCATACGTGTTGACCACTTCTCGAGATGACACACCCTAACCATTATGGTATAGCTGGATATTACATCATATTCTATCATGTTAAAAGGTCTTCTCGAGACATGATTTTAACACATAATGAAAATTCTGTGAGGACCAGGGAAACAGTAACACTTTGCTACCATAGCCACTTTTAATGGTGTGTCTGTGCATACAAGGATGAGAAAGTGAAGTAAACTAAACCCTCATGCAGAAGTTGCTATACTTCTTTGATCAATGTTACCATTAAAATTCAGACGAACAGTATTGAGCAATATTGATAGAAAATATTTTCTTTTACCGTTGCCGTTTCCTGTTGTTCTTGGACAGAATTGTGGGAAAATAACCCTAAAAAAATTAAGCATAACATAATAGAGAAATAAAGAAATATAACGAATCCAGAATACATCTTTGTCCAGGAATGGTTTCTCTATGAATACTATGGAAATCTTCTTCGACTAAAATCGGATATTAATATTCAAAAGTGTAAACCTGTTGTAAACCTATCTGCAGAATTGATTGACCAAAGTTATCTTTGAAATTAAGAAGAAATCAACATTTTCTGCCATGTCGTGCACGTGCAAGGAAGGCCACCATTTATCTTTTATAAAGGCATTTGTTATCGCTGCATCTCTATGTTGCATACAGTTTTTTTTTTTTTTTAAATACCACTGACACAATTAGCCATGCGGTAAATTAAGTAGAATAGCAATTACAGAATAATGCTGGTCAAAGAATAATTTCTTTGCCACCATATACCACACATCTTTTCATTCCCAGCCAACGTTTTTATAAATAAAACAAAAGTTGTGTTTTTTTTTTTAACTAACGAATAAATTTCACCGACTGGAATGATATACAAAAGTGTAACACTTTCGTTGTTTCAAAAATTTTAGTTAAACAAAGGAAACAGATTTCGGAAATGCTTTCCATGACATGCAGTAACATTTTCATTATGTTGAAAAACTATGAATATGTTTAACAACTTTAATCAAAGTAGCACAAACTGTCAGTCAATAAAAACGTCAGCTATAGTGGACTTAGTGACCATTCTGGTACGCATTGCCATGTATCAGCACTGCAAAGTAACGTCACTTGTAACGTAACCAATAACATGGAACAGATCCAAAAGTAATATTTCATGCCTCTGAACATACCTGATAAGTCTGCACTGTGCGCCTCAGAAATTGTGATTTTATGAATTCCATTAACTTTACGATACAATCGCAATGGACCGCCACCAAATACGTAAGTTCATGTACTCCAGGTATTTGTACAAAGTTAAATTACATAAAGAAATTTAAATGACGTCTACCACAGGCAACTTTCTGTCAACTAATTGTGGAGCACCATACAGGTTACCTTCTTAAGTTTTGTGTCAGTGTTTACACATATACACCTCGTTTGCCATTTAACCATTTCAACTACAGACCAACCATTTAAACAACAGACCAACTCTTGCAACCTAACGATACCTATACCAACTAAATAATATACATATGACACCATTTTAAGCACCAAATCTTTTGCTTTCAAGGAAAAAGTCCTTACATTCTTCAGGAATGTACGAGATATGCAAACTTTTCTCTTACGATATAGTCAACAAACATATAGCTACATAAACGCACACATTCTCATTCCACGTCATCATAACAAGAGCTGCGATTCTCAGATAAAGCGACGTGAAGACAAGGAAAGAATTTCAAAGGGTTCGTTTTGCAGCAAAAGTGGAACTCGAGTTAGCAATAATGAACTAAAGAAGCTGAATTTAAACTAAGGAACAACCAAATAATTGCAATAGCGAAACTCTGAGTAACTACAATGTAGCAATGGGGAAACACTTACATTAGAGTGAATCGTATTATGATTACTGACGATCGTACAGAGTTTTACCCTTTACTGTATAATAAATAATACAGAAAAGTTAAAGTTCTTACAAAATAAATTGTTCGGACTAAAATGTAATGGTTAACCAGATGACGTGAAACTTTTAAAATTATTTTTAAGGACATGTAATAAGAAATATCTGGGTAAACACACGTTTAGTCAAACCATGGAAGTAGTACTCTGATACTTCCATTTTCAAACGAAGCAAAAAGTATCAATGAATATTCCGAATCGGCTCCACGGTATTCTACGTAATCAACTTTTTTTCAACTCTTCTACGTTCAAAAACAGCTAGTGTTGATAGAATATAAGTCTTTCTTGGTTTTAGTAGTATCGATCTGCTTAAATCTACATCTGAGGTCTAGCAGTAGACAATTTTTTTAAATTATGTTTCCAGACGCAATACCATTAAACCAACTTACAGTGCACCTAAGTTTGCAACAGCTTTCCAATAATTGTCACAAGAAAGAGATCCTACTACAAAATGCTGAGAACTGAAACATAGACTAGCACATTACAAGTCTTAAATTTGTAAACCAATATCAGCTTAATTGAGACTTAAAAAAACAGGCAAATACACTTCAAACGAACTCAAGCAATCGCCAATAGTCCTCTATTGGTATTTTAGCAACTTGCTACCTTTTTTGAGCGAATTGAACTATTTCGAATATACGCTGAGTTTACATATGCCGTTGGCAATCGACATAGTATCTCGTAAGTGAAGTTGACTACCAGAAAACCAAAGGAGCAAAAATTATGAGTTTACAGGTTTCTGAAAAATTCTTATCCTTTCACTACCTCACTTTGACCAATGAGCCCGTTTTCACCCGTGTTTTTTATTAACAGTTTTGATTTCTTCTCTTGTTTCAAAACGTATCGTTTCTAATACTTGATAAGGCTTCTTCCTTTGAGATTACTCCCCATGGAATGTTGGCTTTTCTGCAATTGTAGAACCTGGCAAAGTCACTGTTAAATCGAGAAAGTACCCACTTCCAATACAGCGTTGCTTCGTAATCGGCAATCGGTTTGATATCCCAGTCTGGATAATCATTTCTATACTCTTTATATGGTCTGGGACTATGCGGACATGTGCGCCCAATGTGCACACAATTGCATGTGTAGTACCTTCTTTTCGATGCAACGTTTGCAGTGCAAGTATCACAAACGAGAATTTTAGTAGAGCGACCTCGCCATCCCCCTACCCCATTTGGGAAATGTAAGTTGGAAAAGTGAACTTTATGCTCCTTAACTGTGTCGTCACAAAGAGTTTTGCAAAACGGACATTGGGTACCACATCCCTGCATAGCATGAGCTAACAGAAAGTGCAGCTTTTTCGGAAGGCATTCAAACCATTCCTTTAGACTTTCAATACAGCTAGTATCTGGAAGTTCGGCATGCGCTAAAAGTTTCTCTTGTAAAGTATTTTGAACAATACTTTTACATTCAGTTGCAAACAGGCTATAATCGGATAAAACAGTGTACATGGTCATTTCTGATATATCTTCGTCATTCAGTGAGGCGTTAACTGCATCCTCAAATCTCTGACTAAAGTCGGCAATCCATCTCTCAAAGGATATTTCCTCTTCACCTCCTTCTAAAGCACGCAGACATGCTTCCAAAGATTCAACTGTCTCTCGCAACAATTCTCCAATTTCGTGCATGGTAATATCTTTGATACGGATACAATTCTCTTCTTCGTCAGAACACTGATTGGCAATGAAAGATAATGTCCATGATTGCAGAAACGTTTTGTTACGTCGAAGAAATGCGATATAACTGTCAAAGTCTTCTTCCTCACACAGACTTTCCAGCACAGCTCGCAAAAAGCGAGGTCTGCTACAGAATATATCATCCCCTGCTCGACTCAGTCTTTCAAACATAGCTGTGCAAATTCTGTTCTTCAGGCATTCCTTAAGGGAGGCTTCGATGATAGAGCAAAAGGACTTTGCTGCTAGATGATCACGGCAAGTTCCGTCACACAACTTTTTAAAGTCTTCGTACAACTGTTTTCTCTCTGCCTCTAGTAACGTATGTACACTCCTTTTCTTCTCAAATGCAGTCTGGACATCAATGCAAATGGGGAAAGCCCAAGAGCAAACATGAGCAATTGCAACGATTTGTTCGCGTTTGTTCAAATTTCTATCACTGCTTAAGTCTTGATGAAGGGACGTAATCATTGTCCTTACCAAGTTAGTGCTGTAGGTTCCACTGCTTTTAATTTGTGCAAGGAAAACTTGACGCATCTCTGCCACAACAGTGAACACCGTAATGTAGCTTTCTCGGTCTAGTAGTGGTAGTTCCATGATGAAACATTTGTCTAGTGTGTGCCGTATGATATCTGTTGGAACAATGTTGGAATATTTCAGAATGTCCTCTTTCGTCATGCCATCTAAAGTTGCAGATGCGTCTGATGGAATAATGTCCTTGAAAAAGTCGACAAACCTCTTAGTTTGATCAATGATGTCTAGAGAATCTAACTTCAAACAAGTTTGCACTTCGGCCCATGATATTCGTTCAGCCAAGACATCCATTTCAGATCGAACTGCTTCTTGGATATAAAATCCACAGGCCTCTAACTGAAGTTTCTCGCGTTTTGAAGATTCTGATCCATGAAATTTATTCAAAGACTCATTTACCATCTCAACAAACTCTCGTGTTGCTTCAATCGAATACCATTTCTTCCCATGTACCTTTGATGTAATATTATTGAGGTTTGCTCGAATTTTATTGAAAAAATTTTCGTCGCTGTTGTCTGATGACCATCCCAACATGTCGGTAATAACCCAATTACTTAATTTCTTTAAGATACTTTTAGATGTCTTGTGGACAGTCTGAGCTTTAAGACATGTATTCACCTGTTCTTTAATTTTCCATTCGGTAAAGATGTCATACTGTTTGAGATGGCGCAATAAATCCCGATTCCTGACAATTTTCATCAAAAGATTACGCTTAGTAGCATTATTTGTCTTCTGTAAAATATGACAAGATAGAGTTACTACTAACATAGTCTTATCTCTGCATCCTTGGCAAGGTTCAGAAACAATGTTAGTCAGTGTGTCACTTATACGGTGGTAGAAATCTTCAGAAATCTCAAATCCTTCTTTTTGACTTTCCTGTTGAACAGAATCCAACAAGCGATTCACTTCTACATTTATCCGTCTATCGCACTGGTGTATCATTCGAGATGCATTTTCAAAATCTTCCTCAGATTTTACAGTTGGGGTGAAGTCACATAGACCTAGAAGTTTATGTGAGGTCATCAAATCTTTCATATCTTTGCTGAGGCCAGTATTTTGCAAAGATTCCTTAACACACCTGAAAATATCAGATTCAATACTTTGTCGAATTTGCGTTTCTGTGGGGCTCGGGTGACTCAGCTCGATGTCCTTCATGCATTTAGACCACTCCTCTTCAAACGTTGCTTTCACATGCTCTTCTGATTCATGAGATATCTCTTCCTTGGATTTGCCGGAACAGTCTTCGGAAAACTCTTTTTGAAGTCTTTCTGCCACTGGCAAAACGTGTTTCCTTAAATCTGCCCTGAGCTTCGGCAAAAAATGGTGTTCTTTGGCTTTTGCGTTGCTGATAATATCAGATTCATCAGCTATCATTTTCTTAACTGTATCAAGAATATTCTTTTCTACATGTTCTAGATCACGGGAAAAGAAAGTTGAATGTTGGCCAACACTTTCAAATTCTCTATTCTGTAAGGTTTCTTCTACAAAAGTATGAATTTTTTCCATTTGTACAGCCAACGTTTGCTCCAGATCGTGTAAGAGAGCATCTTTTCGTCCTCCAACATTTTCCGCAGTTGAATTACGAATCTGAAGCTTTGCGTCGAGTTCCCACCTCATCATTTCCCGAGTTAGATGGAATTGTTGCTTCTTGAACATTTGCGTAAACTTGTTGTATTGAGCAATTTCAGTTGTGTTCCTGAAGTTGAAGACAAAATCTTCCTGCTTGACAGCATTCCAGACGCTGACAATTCTTTTCTCAAAATCTGATAGTTTCTGTGACCGATCAGCCTTCTTAATTTCCTTCAAAAGAGCAGACTTTAATTTTAGGACGGTTTCACTGTAATCCTGATTGGGGGAGGCCATAGATCCTCTCCAAAGGCTAGGGATATACTGAACGTTGTCGTCGTCATTGTCGATGTTAACGATGTTGAAGCAATCTGAAAACTGTCTGTATTGATCATCTTTTCCTTCTTCCGCAGCGGCGGTTATCACGGCTTGGTCAAGTCGTTGGAGTATACTTTGAGTACTACTCTCGTTGCGGTATTGGGCAGTGACGTCAGCTACAAATTGTTGTATAAGATAGCATGACGACCTTAAGTGAACCTCCTTCATTCTTATAAATGCATGGGCAGAGATTTGAAGAATATTAGACAGGTCCTCTCCTACGGTTTGTCCACCAATATTGATAAGAGTTATATCAGAAATACACAGTGCAAATGTCGCCAGTTCATTGTCCTCACTTTTCTTTTCAGCGATGGCTTTTTCCGGTGCTTTTAAACCCTCGGTATCTATAATTGCAATGTATTCACAACCAATTTCGCTCTTAAGACATCCAGAAATTGGAAGCAACTGCATAAAAACTCCTCTAGTACACCGACCTGCACTCACAGCAAATCGAACGCCAAACATACTATTCAGAAGAGTAGACTTTCCACTGCTTTGTATTCCAATAACGGAAATGATATATACAGAAGCGTCACCGGTTATTTCACGAACTGCCGCTAACACTCCCTTTACCCACTTCACTGGTACATGACATGCATCGCCATCAAAAAGTTCCAAAGGATGGCCATTGAGCAACATTGTAGCAGCCATACGAGTCAGAGATTTAACTTCAAAGTTCGGCCTCGAGTGCCGTTCCGATTGATATTCAGCGTTATGAAAACACTCGTATATTTGTCCAAATTCCCTCACAAAATGTTCAAATCCAAGAGAAGATGCATCAAAAAGCTTGGTTTTCTCCGTGAGAGTGTTCTGCAGGGTAATCTCCTTGGATTTCAAGTGCTGTAAAGATACCTTCATAGAATCCTTTTCTTGAAACGTTAATAAAGATCCATTCATCTGTCGTTGAAGAGAAGTGATCCTTGAAGCTGTATCCCTTAGGGCATCTCTGATTCCCTTAAGTTCATCCAGAAGAGGTCGCAAGCATGCAAGAGATATCTTATTGAGACAGTGCTGGAGCCAAAAAATTAAATATTGCTTGTAATCATCAGATGTGTTCAATAGTTCTTGATAAAGCACACGTATCTCTTCAGACATCCCAATTTGCCGTTGACTTTGCCTTTGCTTACTTTTGGCGGCATGCAATCTAGCTAGATCCTTTTCTATATTGCCCTGTGCACCTTTCCAACTTCGATCTTTGTCAAGTTGAGACCACTTCTGCCACAGGACTTGCAATGGAAGTGCCTTTAATTTGTAGTCTTTGGGGTTACCTCTGCATGAGTGCAAAATTTTTTCAGCCATTTTTTTCGCTTTCGAACACTCTTCTTGTAACATATCAACTGAAAGGCTTTTGTTCTGATAGCATGATACTACTGCCTCGAGTGAAGTCGGTGATTCCTTTCGCTCCTTCAAAAAGCCAGTTATCTGTTCCGAAATCTGTTCGCACATATCTATCTGGGAAATCTTTGATGCATCTAAAGCGATTGCTCCGATATCTCTGACAGATTGCATCACATTATTATCTTCCTCCCATCTTGGTACTAACGTTCCACTACGAGATACCACTACAAGGACGTGAGTCTTTTTCATGACATTCTCGAGTTTGGACAACATTCTGTGTGCATCTCGCTTGCTGACAAACACTATTAGGAGTACTGCGTAATTACAGACAAATTCCATTTGTGACGGGAGCTCTAATGCGTCTCCGCGGAGATTGAGGAAGCAAACCGCCTTGTCAATGGAATGCTTTCCTTTTACCCCTGTCCCCGGTAGGTACCACAACGCCTCCAGCGTTCCTGTAGATATGGTGGATGGAGTAAATTCTTGTTCTCTGCTAAGAAAATGAGGGTGTTCATCGTTACCTTGGACAGACCCTAGAACTTTGTTCAAAATATGTGATTTTGAGCAGCTAGAACTTCCAAACCGGACGGCTGCCACAGCGGGAAAAGGAAAATTCGAAACATTTACTTCGTGAACTAATGATGTTGTTGGGTCCCGCCAAGCTTTTGATATTTTTTGTATTCCCCATAGCAAACATGAAACATTTCCTCTTATTTCATCTGGTAGAATGAGAGGAACAGCCAACTGACATGCGGATAGCTTCGACAAAATTTCCTGTTGAAGGAAAGGGTCACTGTGCATTAAGATAGCATACACAATATCTCTACTACTAAGTTTATGTGTGTCCTTAGATTCATTGCAATTATTTGAAAAAACTGCGCTTTGTGATGTTACATTACATCCATTCGATGTATTTTTCACGTCTTTGAAGAGGCGCATTGCACGATAGTCATATGACATCAATCGGTTTAAAAAAGCCATGACAACAGTTTTAGAGGACAAAGAATCCTCAAACAAATGAAATCTGTCAAGGATCATACTGCTTGTAACAGTAAATCTTTTACCATCTTGACTGGGAATACCTAGAGAATGAAGAACCGACAACGGATCTTCCTTTGAAATGGATGCTTGTCCTCTGCGATGTGTATTTCTTGGATTAGGAGTGGAGGAACTCTTTGGTCTCGAAGATGATATCGTCTGCATTGCTGGTTGGGATGGTATATGCTGTGCTGTTCGTGGGAAGCATTCACTGGAAGATGTGATTCCTATGGAACAAAATGAAGAAAAAATAACTCATCACAGAATAGTCGACAAAATACAACAATGCATAGCGATTTTGATGAATGTGTAACACATTTTCAATGGATGTTTACCATAAATGTCTCCTATGGATAAATGTTCTACTCCACTAGATGAGACTGTCCCTCTTAAAGTCTGTTATGTGTTTATTCTCTGGTGCGGATTACATATTACCACGACAGGGAGACCGCAAGTTATAAGTTTAACATCTAACACAGTTCTTTGATTAGCTTCTGCTCAATGGAGCATTTGCTAATTCCTTAGTTCTGCATTGTGGACAGAAAGAATATCAAAACACTGGCGATCACATATCAGTTTGACAAGTTTGACATCTGACCATATACCCACAGCGCATTTGATGTTGCGCAGTATCTATGTATGATATTACCAAGAACAGACACTCCATGATTATTGTACGGTTAAGACGTACTCTGCTTTCGCAATAGAATCCTTAGCGTTTAACCCATGGTGACCTCAATGCAGTGTTGTAGTCGAGTCACCACGAGGCCAAGACCGAGTCCGATTCACCATCCCTCGAGTCCGAGACCGAGTCACTACCTTTCAAGTCCTAGTCACCGATTCACAATGTTTCAAAGATAGCAACGTGTTTGGGCTATCAAATGATTTAAAGGTCTACTGTACTGAAGGTACCAGTATTTGTCTTTTATAATGGTATGTTATCTAGTATTAAACAGTTTCAAAGGTACAATTATTAATCAAGTGGATCAGTTAATCATGTATTTCTATTACCAATACAAGGAACATTTGTGAAACACTCCTATACAACACTGAAACTATAGAAGAAATACAAATCAATGAATACACGTATTTCTTTTAAGAAAATGAAAGAAATCTTCAACTGAAAACAACATATAAACGGCTATTCATTCAGTTCATCATGAGTCAAACTTGCTACAATGCTTTGCAAGCCTAAGCAGATTCAAACGAATTGGTTGCATTTGAGCAACGTGAGAGTCTCCAGCATAGAGTAGGTAAGGATGACTTATGCTTGATGTGGACTACGAAGACATGATTATGCCACTTATCAAAGACACTCAAATGACTAAAAGGCACTGAAAAACATTGCCAGCTGAAGCAAATAGGGAGTATATCATCCCTGCCATACTCTTGCCCTTTTGTATAGATGCCTTTATAATGTGAAAAGGAAATGTCCTGTTTGTAATTTCCCTCAATTGCCGTGCAGCGACTAGCTAGTTGGCTACTTTCTTAAACACCAGCTTCGGCCAGCAATGTTTCAATATTACTACGTTAACTCAATAACATTCACAGGAATATTGAACAAATGTGTCACTAAGCACGGTGTGGCAATCAGAAAACTGCATTGCGTTATGGGTAAGTAAGCGGGATATGATATAATACTGCCACGTTGTTTCTTTTCAATGTTTTACACGATGAATTATACACTGTGCAATGTTGCAAATTATTGTCAATCACACCATGATTACATGGTTACTTGTGTTGTTGTTTCTATTCCTTTATCAGTTTCACCTGTTACAATACACATACGTTCACTTGTTTTCAGAGTTAGGACAATCAGTATTTACAAAATTCATGTCAGTGGATTGTTTTTCTCACAACAGATGTAGCAGAGGGGGGAAAATTTATTGCCTGGTTATAACCAAGGCTCACTTTACATTTGTGATTCTGGCGCAAAAAGAAAAGCAATAATTATGAATAGTTCTGCAAATATTGTTTGATGATACTCAACAAACGCCAATGCTCCGTGTACAGCCTGGTGGATGCAATGAATAATTAGTAAAAACTCTGACCATCTGGTTTGTAAATATATGTCTAAAGAAAATTTCATAAAATTGTTACCTCTTGTTCAGAAGGTGGTTTGACATGCTCTTTGATAGGATTATTGCTGGTGTGCTCTTGTACTTGAAGCCAACCACAAAATTTAAGATGCTCATAGATATGTAAATTTGTTTTACTGCATCAGTGCTTTGTTGTTTATTTAGTTTGATGGTCTTGATAGCCTACAGGTTACACTATTCTCTTAGTCTAAGTACATGTTTCATTCACCTGACGTAAGTTACGCCTTGCCTGCTAAGCCTAAACTGAATAATCAGGATAGGTTGCAGGAGGGCAATCTCTTCAATTACCGCTAGTCAATTGCTTGTTCCACTTCTCTCATTCCTCTTTGAATATCAGTGATCACTCAACAGCTTAGCTTTAAAAAAATATCCATGCTCTTCCTCTTGAGATATGGCTTTCAGACGACTTTCACTCTTTAAGTTCTGGTACACCTGAGATGACATTTAACTACCACTAAAATACGAGGACAAGTCTGTTACGTAATATGGCACATCCACTTCACCAACATTATCAAATATGAAAAGAATCCAAGCCTTCTAACTTGACATATCTTGATAAGAACATTTTCAAGGTTTGACTTCCTGCGACCTGTGATGATGTTTACCTTAAAACACGAAATAAGTGTCTCCTCAATATGGAACACCCGCATGCCCACTGTAGTATAATAATTATCACTGTTGACATTTTGCGAGTTACGTCGGTCATAATGTTCTCAACAACTGGGTCTTGTTACCTCAGATGACTTTTAAACTCCACTTCAAACAACAATTGTTATCTATCAATACGTTTTTCAGCAGTTGATCTACCCATCATTCCTCATTTCCTGCCTTGATATATTGTTTGCACAATTGTTTTATTAGTGTTATGGCCTATGGTGACTTCACATGGTCTTTGACATTCTCCGAAAGCAACAGGAATCTTTCTCTTGATATTGTGGTATCGGCTGAAAGTTCTGTCAGTTTTAGGTGTTTTCCTGACTAATATTTTCTTTATTCCCTTCAGTCAGTCACTATAGACAATGAAATACATTACAAAGTAAATCGGCATACACTGTTACTTGGAAAGATTTCGCAATAATTACGGAATTGGTTAATTCATGCGTGGTAACGATTTGCATATAGAGTTTATGATTTTGACTGGACATCGTCATCATTGACCTCTTATCTCTCAACCACAGAAGCGTGGATTTAGCTTTCTGCAGCCACGCTGGTAATCTCGCTGTTGAACTGTGGGGAGCTCTTTGTCCGTTTTTCTCTGGAATACTATGAAGGCCTGTATCTTCGAGCCTTATTTCGTTCCGTATTCTTCTTCTTCCTCAATGTCATGTAATTTCAATCTTCAACTGATATTTTCAACTTATTGGTGTGTGCCAATAGAATCAACCAAATAAATGGAACTCTAATCGACAATGCAAACTTTATATTTCTCTTTGGATCTTCTCTTCTGGTCTCTCTCTCTCTACTGTGACTGGAACTTTCTGTAACGTTGAATATATGTCCCTCCAGGGCAGTCATACTACGACTGTAAACATCCAAAATGCCAACCCTACAAAACAATACGTCCAACCCACGTGTATGAATAACAGCCATCAATTTCGTTGTCCGACCACTGATGACCCTACAATAGATGATGTTTTATCGCCAGTAATATCAATGTTTTCTTTCCTCAGTATGGCCAACCTACAAATCAAGTATGAGCGTTTTCATCATACTTTATTTGAGATATTATGTGCGCAATATTTTCAGTGTTTAACCTTTGGTTACCTTAGATGAACTCTGACTTCCACCACAAACAAAAAGTTCGTTTCTCTTAGTATAGCTAACACAAGTATCCAGTATGTGTAAATCGTTCCCAACTTGACATATTGTTTGCACAATGTTTTCAGTGTTTGATCTCTGGTGACCCCAGATGAGCTTTGGCTTTCACCAGAAATTTCAGTTCAGTTTACATGATCTTTGACCAGTACCAAACGCAATTGATTCCATCCTCTCAGTATTATCAGCTAATTGACCCACCATATCTAGTGAAGATAAACTGGGTATTTGGCTCAAATGTATTTCCTTGTTTTATTCGGCGTCACCAGTTCAATATCATTCACCAAAAGGGTTACTTCATAGCGACTTCGCCTTGAAGGAATCCCTTTCCCGCAAGGCTTTTAAATACTTCACTTTTCCAGCGACTTCACCAAACCTTCGCAACAGACTGGAGGTAATATTACTACATCACAGAAAAAAAATAATCGCCAGAGAGTAAAAATTGTTGGAACTTTACTGCATCTACATTTTATTGGGAAAATTGAAATGCAAACGATTGCACCAGAGTTTGTCTAAGGCTACTTGTAGTTGAAACTTTCTCAAAAAGAAAACAGAACTGTTGTTGTTTAGAAAGTTAATGCTGTTAAATTAACTACCTGGAAATTAAAACAGCATAAATATTCTAGATAAAGTCGAAAAAAGTCGAAACACCTATGCGCCATTGTCTTCAACAAAAAGAAAAGATTTGTCAAGTACTCATTACGATGTATTCATTACGATTTTTGTACCACCTCAAATGATATATACTAAAACTTGTAATAGACTGACTTTCCTTTTCACATGAGTTGAGGAATTGCAGACGTGATATCCGTATTTCAAGGCAGCGTACATTCAGCTCAAGTTACCCCGGGAAGTGCCGTTTTGAAAATTTTCATGTACGCTACACGATAACCAATGGTGGCACTTCGCTTAGATAGAAATGTCATTAATTTGTGACAAACATAATCCATGCAGACTCTGCCCTCCCCCCCCCCAAAAAAAAAAAAAAATTGGCGTCGGGATTCCTATGTGTTTAGCCATAAAGTATTTGCGAAGTTCTCAAAGCAAAGGGAATGGAAGAGGATGCGTAGTTCATTACGATTCTTGTATCCCTTCAAAACTACCTAATAAGCCTTACCATTTTTTATAGATTGATTTTTCTTTTCAAATGAATTAAGGAATCCCAAACATGATATCCATATTTCAAGGCTGGTTACGGGGTGGCTCAATTACACTCGGAAAATGACCTTACCTGCCATCTGAGGGGTTTGAGAAGCCAAAAGTGTCTAATATGCTCCTGGCCAACCAATGGTGGCGCTCCGCTTTAGATAGTCCGGATACTCACCTCCCCCCCCCCCCTTCCTGAACCTTTTTCTTTTGTTTGTTTTGTCGACAATTTGTTTGCTTCCCCTGATGATGCCCTTGTCGTGCAGACTGCACCCCTTTAATTCTCCACCCCCTCCTAAGAAGGTATTCTCAGTGTCTGCCGGAAACTCTCCGGGTGAGTTCGTCACTTAGTTGGGAAAAACACCAAGCCAGTCGGAATTTTTACACCCCCCCCCCCACTCCTTAAGATGTGACCCTAGCTACGGCAACTCCAGTGGGAGATTTGGGCATCTGCATTCTGCAAAGAGCGGTGACATGTCCAGTACTGTTGTTTGGACAATTGGACATAGTTTCACAAGTACAGGAGAAACTGTACATGGTAAGCTATAAGTTTCCAAAACTGAACTTTACAATCACGGAATTTTCCAATTTCAGAGAGAAAATGGAATGCTGGATTTCCTGTATTGCTACAGTGTGAGGAGGAGATCTGTACTGAGTACTCACAGTGCACTATAGGCCTACAGTTTTGTACAATGCTCCGGCTAACAGGTGATTTGATTTTACTTCTCTTTTTGCAGCAACAGGTGTAAGTTTTCCTTTTTGTAAGTTTCGCTGCCTGAAAGACATCAAAACAGTTCTTCGTTGTGGGAGCCATGTAAATAAATGTTTACCACAACAGATCTGTGCCTTTCATGACTGTATTGTTTGTCATACCTCTCACGAGTACCTCTCATGCTCTCAAGGATACCTCTCATGCTCCATAAAACCATTTGCGGAATCTTGCTTTTGTTGTGTTGATTTAACAATGGCCTAATTAATTAAATCTGATTTGTTGACATTAATTCAATAACTCATGAGGTTTGAGTGGATGTATCTTTGAGACTAGACCTATTAAGGAGTGACTTAATGATGCATATGAAATTAAATGTGGCTCAGTTGTACTGTACCTTCTAGCGTAAACTTTATCGATATTTCTATTTGGTATCCATGAGAATAATTCCCACTGGACAAAACTTTATTCAGTAACAGTCATATATTCTAAAGTGAAAACCAAGTATATGTAAATTGAAATGCTGAGTATATGGACTTGTAAGATTTTTACTGTACGCCCACTCAATGTGCACTTGTATGAAGAAATCAAAGTTTTCACTTGCTTTGAAGGGAAATTCCAGGCAAGGAACATTTCCTCTGACTTAATTAAGCCATTTCAAACCATTTTCATGCATATTCTTGCTGTTTTGAAAATGAACTTCTCATGGGCACCATGATATGTTCAAACTAACACGATACGTGTATACGAAGGGCGCAGCCATTATGATGTAATTCATTGTGATTTCTGTGGCTTGTGACGTAGTCGATGACCAGCTCTAATCCACGACGACCAACCTGATTGACCCTCTTAATTAGTAATTAGTTGTCTAAGTTAAAAATATGTGTTTTATATTTAGCAGAGCAACCTGCAAGATTGTTCAAGTCTGCTTATCATTGTTAGAATATCTACTTGTCTGCGTACAGTGTAGCCTAGCTCTGGAATGTAAATCTGGCCAGCTTTTAAAAAGGATGGGACAGATATAATAGAGTCTTTATCCAAACCAAAATCAGCTTTAAAAAAGCAACAGCTTAAAGGGAAATAGGGCGTTTGTTTTAGAGAAAACATCCATATTTTTGAAACCAGTGTTTGTGGACGTAGAATGATAGATTATTCAAAATAAGGAAGGACAGTAGCCTTCTTTTCAAGCAAGAAGCTCCTCGCAGATAGAAATTCAGTTATTTCTTACCCAATACTAATTTGTTCACCCAAACTTTTCAAAATTCAAATGATGCATCTTCCGTCACTCATCACATGCATAATGTTTTGAGGAGATGGAGCTTTGGTAGATGTTTATTGATGACACTGAATGGTTTAACAATGATTACCGCTATTTTTTTTTTGTATGTCATGTTCGGGTATTCTAAACGCCCTATTTCATTTAAGCTTGGGTAGCTAGGTGTAAAGTCGCAGCAAGTACCTTTTGAGTTGACGCCGCCCGAAGTTTCTTTCTGTGAAGTCGGGGTAGATTTCTTTGTCACATCTCACTCTCATTTGCAGTCGCAGCAGATCTCATTAGCATGTAACGAGTGAAGTTACGGCTTAATCGCCTTAAACAGTTACGGCGAAGTTGCTGTAACTGTCCGCCGTAAAGCCCTTTTCGACAAGGTACTTCAAAAGAGCTGGCAGAAACGTCGAAAAGACTGTTTAATTAGAATAGATCAATGGATACAAAACTAATATTTTGACAATTTAAATAAGGAGTTTCCTGAAATATCCAGACATGGATTCATTTTCATTTTTTAACCTACAGCCTGTAATTTTGTCATACGAGACACAGAGCGAATATTTTTCACCACCATCGTAGTGGTGGGCACTTTCCTGTCGTACAGTCCATGTCGCAGGCGACAAAGTCCACTTTGTTTGCTCTTTAATCATGTATAAGCCTCACACAAATGTCAAGAACATACAAAAAGCAGATTAATGGGACCTTGGTGGTTTAAACCTTACTTCACAGCATTGTATATCCCTACAATAACAGCTCCCTTTTGAAACCAACACAGTTTAAAAGTGCAAATTGTCCTTAACTTGCTACATTGTGTGCACAAGATGATAAGTATTTAAATTCTGATAATCTCAGGTTGCATTCGATCTCCACAAAAGCGAAGATTTATGTCGATCAGTATGCCTAGGTACCCACAGGTCAAGTATAAAAATGTCCATCGTTCCACTCCTCCAGCAAAAGCAATAGCGTTCTTTCATTCCGTATGGTACATGCACATACCATTTATGACTTCAGTCCAAGCTTCTCTCGCACTGAAGACATCATATTTACAGGGTTCTACAATTTCCACTTTTCCTGACCTAGGATGACCTTGATATACACCAAACACGATATTTTTTTTACTTAATATCTTACATACACATATCAACTATGTCATCAGTCCAAAGTTTCCCTACTTTTTCACTGTATGAGCCATTCTGACCTCAAATGACCTTTAACCTCCACAAAAACCAACAGCTTCTTGCACTCAGTGTGGCACGTGTGCATAATTTTATTAACTAAAAATAACATCTGTCTTAAAGCTAAGCCTCTTGAGTATCGTGTCTACAAGTTAGGTATAACAAACGTGCAAACACATAACATATGCAAACTATTGTACATGCATACACACTCAATAATGACCACATTGGTTTCTAGTATCATCAAAACCAGTGAGACCAATTTTTCAGTTAGTCTACTATATGGTAAGTTACATCCTCTAACATGCTGACTAATCGTGTAGCAAAATGGCCTTTAAAAATCGGAAAAGGGTAAACCACGTATACTATGTTTATCGGATTCATTACAAAGATACCTGTTTGGAAACTAACCTTGAGTTTTTGTAATCTCTGTTGCAGTTGAAGACTGGTACTCCAGAACTAGATCCAATGCTTCATCTACCTCCAGTATTTCCAAAAGCTCCACCAAATTGTCTACGTCAGTCTCTGTCACCCTGCCCTCTTTTTCCCATCTGGCCATTAGATGATAAAGGGGTCGTTTTAGGTCATCCACCCGCAGCAAAAAGTCAGAATCTTGATCTGTCAGTTGGGCAAGGTCTATAACGGTTGCATGATCCAACAACTTTTCAAGCCCATTCACCATCAGTCGAAAAGGTTTGATAGCAAACGATTTCTTTTTAGGGCTATCTTGGATTTTTGAATCTTGAATGGAAGGAAAACATAAATAATGACTTTATTGTCAAGTGTTAGTGTATTACTTGTTTGCGTTTGAGGCCATTGTTTCTCGGGAATGAAGTACATTACTCATGTAAATATGGAATGGAAAAATGATATCAAGAGTTCAAGACTGTTTCCATATTAATCCAAAGTACCTAAATTTTATATAAAAAGGCAATGTGAGAGAGAGTGCAACAAGTACGTACATAAGGTACCAAACCATGTCACGTATATGTTTCGCTGTAAATCATTACCTTTTATTTTAAATTCACCGCAATTCAACTAGATCCAACACAACTGCTTGCCTGTCGCAAAATCACTTGTTTACAAGTACACATTAGGCTATACTGTCGACAAAAACAACATTTACCATAGTTTAATTTACAATACTGTAATTTTCAAAACATTTCTATTCGTAGCCTAAACACACATGTAGATTCACATCCCCAAAATACTTACAGGTAGAAACTGCCGTAATTTGCGGAGTTCCAGTAGCACCTTGACCAAGCGCCAAAGTGCTTTCTTCAACGGCATGCGGAATTGAAGTACTATCTTTGTCTTCTTTTACGCTATAGTCGTCTTCAGAATAGCGTCGCGTCTGAGAAATGTCATGTTGTTGGTTGATTTCTTCTTCAATGCCTGTACAAGAATTACTTATACTTGTTACGATACTCGTTACAAAAGTTTAATGAAACGTTTAGTTAAAAGGTGGAATGGTCGATGCTGCTGTTGTACCACACATCTTTCCATGAAATACATGACTGTGTAAAAACTGCATGTAAAGAGCATCAGTGCCTAGCTACCGGTCAGGCATCAGGAAATATACGGCATATAGTAGTGTTACGTGTAGCAGAACACATTATTTTACGATAGGTGACGGTGTCAGAGTCATTCATCTTGAAATTGGGAAATTTGCGGATTTTTATATTTGTCTGGTGGTATTTGCGAGTGGATTACATCAGCGGTCCAAATTAAGTTTGCAGCAGGAGTAAGAAAGGAGTTCAATTGCCGAAGTGAAAAAATGCCGAGCTGAAGACAATGAAGCTAGATGCTTTATTGGTTACCGACGGATGCTTCAACAACTATCAGATACGAATTTGTAAAGTTGTTGCAATTTGACTGATGTCTCAACAGTTCCTGAATCATTGTACGATACAGACCACTTTTTTCTTCTTTCATGCAGTGTCTCTTTTTCTAAAATAGATATCTCACAATATCAAAAGCGGTGTGGGTCCCAGCAAGCAGGCTATGTGGGACTACTTTGGGCAAGCTGGTGTCCATAACTATCATATTGGTCCCAGATGGGTGTCATGTGGACTATATGGGCTACGTTCGCACCTTTTTACCCATATGGGACTCCCTGATGAGCCTTATATGGACAACTTAAGTACAATATAGTTTCCACTTGTAAACTCACGTTTGGTTTTTTTTTTCGCTTCATGCAACGCCTAATATAACTCTGGGACAAATTCCGTGCTAGGCTCCACTCATCTGTTGAGTACGTTGCACACTTTACACTGTGTGAAATCAGTGTATGAAGCTACATCACGAATACTTGTTCTTATTTGTCACTTTATCACGATTTATAGGATTAAATGTGATTAAGTCTTAATAACATGGTAATGAAAAGTCGTATGGTTTAGTTGTGGGAGTTTTATGCACATGACATGTGTGCATAGGTTTCATGCCAATATCGTTGTTGCTAGTGAATAATTGAATGGGTTGTGTCTCACATGAATTAAATTGCGATAATTGTACATATATACTAATTGAGATCAACTTACGCTTACTTAAGACAAGAATACTATTGTTCTTGTCGATGCAAGGAGTCCTTTGAGGGTAACTGGGGCCAAATGGGGTCTAACGTCTCTGTCATTAAGTCTCAAGATATCCTGTGTACCATACAACCATACAGGTGTAATTCATTGTAATAAACTTTTTGCTTGTACTGTTTGTCCTATTTCGTTTGGTTACATGAACTTTGTTGTATGCTGATATTTTGAAGCAAGGAATCTGTATTGTAACTTCTTATCTATTATTTCACACTCTTTGAATTTCTGTACCTTGGATTTGATGTAGCGAAACTTTTTGGATCTTTTCATGAATATGAACATCATTGTAGGTAATAAAATACATATGTGATTTACATACCCTTGTCAAACCGTCCAAAAGTAGGCAATGGCTGAAGCCGTTCTCCGTGTGTGAGTTCTTCGTTACTTGATGTACACGATGAAGCTGCACCATCTGAATGCACAGAAAATAATGTGTATATAATAAATAGAAACAATAAAAATAAAACAATAAATAGATATGTTTACTCACACTGTTCTTAATGGGTAAGAACATCTGAATGCACACAAAATACTGTGTATATGATAAATAAATAAAAACAATAAATATAAAACAATAAATAGATATGTTTACTCACACTGTTCTTACTGAGGGGTAAAATATCTTCAGAATTTACTCATGACCAAATGTGCACAACATTAACAAACCGTCATGAATTAAGCTCTGATTACCGCAGTTATCATGTTGCCATGAATACTTGACAGAAATGCGGTGAAATTGACTGTGATTTTAGTCACCGGTTGCTGGTTTATTTGCAAGTGCAAAGCGTCAAAGCTTCAGACTGCGACATTACCTAGAGAGATGTTTTAATGTCTTTTTTGTAATATATAGTTATTTAATATAGTTATTTACCAACAAACAGGAGAATGTGATGTTCTTCAGGAATAGACAAATATGTTAAATCTATGATTAAAAGACTTAATACTACCATCATTTCTCAAGGGTATTACCAAACTACAGATCAACGAAGAAAAGTTTTTACGCCAACTTTTCGCAACTACATCACACTGCCACACTGACTTTAAAAAGCTGCATAGAGTATTGAGTTACTCTGGTTAAACTCAAACAGTCGCAAAAACTTATTGAATCAGTTCGAAAAGATACAATCATGAAGTTGTCATCACCCAATGTTTAACAATTCCTCTTTCAAATGAAATCGAGATTGGATACCAATGATTGATGATTGCCAGATTGTCAGATTGGATGCCACTGATTTGTAATCTTTGTCTCTTAAAGTATTACAAATCTCTCACACAACTCTCGTCAGGTTAAACGTTTACTGATTTCAGCTTTATGACTTAATATTTATAGCATGAGAAATTGTAGTGATACAAATACGTTGCACTAAGTTTCTCAGATATTTGGGCCACTACTTAATGGCGTTAAAATATACTTCTCTACACCTTTGCAGGTGACATATTCAGAAGTGTGTTCAAATAATTACAATTAGAACGCAATAATGCGTTGTGGTTTCCATTATCAAACTTTCTTTTTTATCTTTTTTTTTTTTTGTTTTTGCCGGCGTTAAGTCTGGCATGTTGCATTAGACAATGATGTGCAAAAACGCTTGGTTTACGGTTAAAATTACAGTAATGAGTGTCAGCAGTTGGGATTGTGTTATACACACCATAACATTTGCCCTGCGAAGATGATGACTGATAGGCATCATGACTCAACGTTCACACATGCATACTAAGTAAGTGACATCTTAAGGCCTGGACAAGGCACACAAATTGACACTTGATGACCAAAAGGCAAAATTGCCCCATGAATCTGTAGTAGGATTTTGCTCTTACAATGGTAGGCCCTACATCACCAGGCCTGCAACACCTACATAACAAATACGAGATCAGTTCACGCTTCCCTTCTGCATGCAGATATGTACATCGTGCCTACAAACTTTAACCAATATGAATTTTGTTGACCCTACGTGACTTCTTATTGCGACAACAATAGCATTCTTGCTCTAAGATGTCTGTCCATTCTTGAAACACCATGTTTACAATGTCACAATTTGACGCCTGCTCACCACAAATGACGGCTTTGACATCAATGAGAAACAATGTGATGCTTCTACTCAATGTGTTACAACTACTATGCAGATAACGAATATGAGACTTGTTCAATCTTTCGTTCTAAATGAAATATCGTGTTTACACTTTTATCCCCACTGACCTCAAATGACCTCTGTCATCCGCCAAAAGAAAACGGTCCTGGTACTCATTGTGGTTCACACGTACTAAATATGAAATTTTTCATCCACAGCAAAAGGCGTTATCCTCGCCACACATGTTCAGTAAAAAATATCCTGATGATCTCGTCGAGGCCAAGAGTTGTTTTAGGGTAACTTGCGTGTCAAATGACATAGACCGTATCAACACGGCATCTCATGATTCCTTGTGTAGCGTACAAGTGTAGTTCCTTGCAATGAATCTTTTTAATTTGGTGTGTTGTGTACTTATGTATCGATGAAGTAAACGTGTTGGTGATAATTCTTTTGCTCTCATTCTAAATTTATTGCATATCTGCATTTTGGTTTTAATGTAGCTTAACTATGTAGGTCTATACATGAACATTAACATAAGTATAGTGAATAAGAGACATATACGATTAGCATACCAATGTCCGACTGTCCCGATGTAGGCAATGTCTGTAGACGATCACTGCATTTGACTTTCTCATTAGTTGATGTACACAACGACGCTGCTCCACCTGCATGCAGACACATAAACAGATTTAATATAGTTTCACTGGACATGAACATTCATGGAGATGAATTTATGATAACCAAATGAAGTTCCAGTAGCCAGAACTGTTCCTACAGTAGCAGCCAGACACGATGTATCTTTTACCTAGTTCGCCCTGTTATTAATGAGCAAGTCAACCCTTGTTACTGTAAGTTCCTATATCAAGTACTTGATTTTGATGACTGACACAGCGAATTCCGCCAAGCTCTGGGGAGACTTCGCTGTAAGTTAAAATATTACTCAGAGGAACTTCTCAAAAACTTGGACTCAAGCAAAACACGTCAACACGTATACACGGGTCTCTACAAGAGGTCTTTCACATCCAGCCATGGCATCCTGTGCTACCAAAACGTGGATAGGCCACTAACAGTTACGACATCAATTTCATTACCATGGCAACGGTCTCTTTTGAGATAGCTGTAAACGATCAACCATTAATGTAAGAACAATAAATAAGCCTATCTATTGAAATTAAAATATAGTACTGTGTTACGCTTAGAGTCTTATACCAACCTTCTTTTAGAGCTAATTGTGGTGGCAATGATTTACGGTTTTCTTCACTGTCCCCTTTAGAAGATTTGACAGTGACATCTGCAGACAAGAACTGTCGTGATTTTGGTTTCGAATTTTTCTGAAACGAAAACGATTATACATATATTTTGTGAGCCGAAAGTGGAGCTAAATAAAGTATTATCTCTGCAGAAATGGCCAATATGCACAATTTGTTGTTAATTAAAAAGCTAATTAACTACGTGTGCTATAGTTCCATGCGATAAGCGATCTTAAGGCATTTGGTAGCGTTGGGGATAGGAGGAGGAGGAGGAGGAGGAGGAGGAGGAGGAGGAGGAGGAGGAGGAGGAGGAGGAGGAGGAGGAGGAGGAGGAGGAGGAGGAGGAGGAGGAGGAGGAGGAGGAGGAGGAGGAGGAGGAGGAGGAGGAGGAGGAGGAGGAGGAGGAGGAGGAGGAGGAGGAGGAGGAGGAGGAGGAGGAGGAGGAGGAGGAGGAGGAGGAGGAGGAGGAGGAGGAGGAGGAGGAGGAGGAGGAGGAGGAGGAGGAGGAGGAGGAGGAGGAGGAGGAGGAGGAGGAGGAGGAGGAGGAGGAGGAGGAGGAGGAGGAGGAGGAGGAGGAGGAGGAGGAGGAGGAGGAGGAGGAGGAGGAGGAGGAGGAGGAGGAGGAGGAGGAGGAGGAGGAGGAGGAGGAGGAGGAGGAGGAGGAGGAGGAGGAGGAGGAGGAGGAGGAGGAGGAGGAGGAGGAGGAGGAGGAGGAGGAGGAGGAGGAGGAGGAGGAGGAGGAGGAGGAGGAGGAGGAGGAGGAGGAGGAGGAGGAGGAGGAGGAGGAGGAGGAGGAGGAGGAGGAGGAGGAGGAGGAGGAGGAGGAGAGGAGGATATATTCTGCATTTTCAAATTTCTTCAGATAATTAAATCTTTCAATATTAAAGAGATCAATTTAATTTCAACAATCAAAGTCTATTTCTTTTCCTGACTCTGCTAGCAAATTAAAGTAATGAATTTTATGAGAGATGATCAAACAATTGATACATAAGTATTTTACAAGACAGCTAGGAAGAGACGCACAAGATGAAAGGTCGTTTGTTTCACTGAGTTCAGAAAGTTCACATGAAGATTTGCAATCGATTAAACAGAGCAAGCGCTTAACTAGGGGACGGTTCATCTACCGTTTATATCAATATTCGATAGCATCACTTACAGTTGGAAACAAGTTCCTCCTTCCATTGTGCTAAAGATAGGAGGTAACTTAACAAGCAGTAGAATGAGTTTCTGATTCCTTGCCAATAGGCAGAAACACAAACGACAGTGCTAACCAATTTTGAAATCACAATACGTTAGTCTTGAGGCTAGGCTCTTGTATCTAGGAGCTTTTCAAACAATGGCCTCTAGTGACCTGAAATGATTTGTCACCTCTATCAAAATGGCCGTGAGATCATCTGTTCATCAGAAGCTACCAATGGTCACAGTTTGAAGTTCCAGCAACAACCTTAATAAGTTTTTACACTTTAACGGTCGTGTGTGGTGAAGATGACATTTTGGAGTATTAGGTGCATTAAGCATCAAAAATATTAAAAATAGTTACAAATTTCAGGAAAAATCCGTCAAAGATTGACCAATTTACAGGAACATTATTGTCTCACAGCCGACATGAATAAAAATTGGCTAAGTATGCAAATTTGTCACGTCAAGAGATGGACACCTATGATACATCTTGTGTTAATCCTTTGTTGATATAACCTATATTTCAAAGACGTTTTAGAATTTTATATGCCCGGAGGAGCATGTACTTTCTTCTTCAAAAATATCGATATCACTTACCAATGTTAAGCTCAATAATGAAGTAAGTAGAAAACAAAATATATAGGCTTAACAATATAACAACTTACTGACACTGTGCAACAGTCCACGTCATCTGTTTTGCATTTTTCTCAAACTTTGAAAAGACTTGTTATGTCAAAAACGGTAAAAGACATAAACAAAATTCCAAAGGATTTTCACTCTGGGTTTTTCCTTGCAACTTCTGAATGAAGGGTGCTGCTTTTCTAGAAGCATGTCACACAACCTTTAAGCTATGTGACCTCAAGTAACCTTTGATCTTCATGAAACACAATAGGGATCAACTCATAAAGGAATACACACAAAGGAATACCAACACACTTTACCCTCCTTGGGGTATCGTGTTCACCAACCAATATGCCACATACATACACACACACATTACATGGTACATACACCATGCATGTACATATTAAACATGAGATCATTCAAAACCTCCCATTCGAAGATATTTTGCATTCATAATTTACTAATCTGACATGCTGACCTTAAATTATATTTGACCTCAACCTAAAACAATAGTTTGTTTACCAATCACATGATAGGTAAGGAAACTCTAATATGACTTATCTTGTATGCACGAGAAACCATGGAAGGTTGAGAGTATAGTGTGTTGTCATTGTTAAGTCGTTGATAGAGATTAATGATGGTGTGGGAGCTGCTAACGTTACACGCTATTGCTTTAACCTACCCAGTTTGAAAGACCATTTTAATGCTTACACAGTTACGATCTAAATATCCCTCATATATTCCATTTTGGGTGAGAAATGCATCTATGGAAGCGTTTATTCTAACGAGACAAACGAACCAACAAATGCTACTCGGCTGTATGTTAACTTTAGCACTTTTGGCGGTCAAGGCAAGGATTTAGCGTTTGTTTGCTCTCTACATTTCTATTCAAGCCTGCCTTTAAATCTTTTATGAATAGGCTTTCTCTAATCTAACCCCTAAACCATTGTGACTCATTTCATATAACGATGATTTTTAAAGTCAGGGAAACAATAATCGTCAGTCTAACAATGGAGTTAAAATATGCCTTTCTGGCTACCAAAAGAACTCATCAAATCCTCCTTGAATCTGTCTATGAGACGTCGGTTTGTTTCACTCAAATGTGAAGAATCGCAGTCGGGGCAGTTTATTTTGCCTCCTGTATCATATCAAACTCTTTAATCCGTACACTGTTTATGCTTGTGCTCATGTATCTTAGGATGAAAACACGGAGCACGCCATCTCTATCTGCAATTCCGCCATAACCTTGCGTTTTTCGAGAAAGGGAGATTCCAGTCAATTTCCTTGCCGGGACTTTCCTCCCTTCCCGATAAGGAAATTAGTGCGAGTATTTGCTGTACGTGTATGCGTGTATGAGTGTCAGTGTGTGAAGACTTGAGAAGCTCCCGTGGAGAATTGGTCCGCTTTAAAGAAGCCTGAATCAGAAGTTGTGACATACATTTTACTTTACATTTTCCTTTTGAATATGCATCATCTTCTCAGAATGAAAGAGGGGGAGCACAAACCTGCACCGCTCCACATACTTATTATGTAATCAATTGAACACAGGGGTTATACTCAGTGTAGTGGTGGGAGTAGTTAGTTACTTTAAGACCTTGCAACGGGATGGACGACCCTGGAGGGAAATTGATCGTCATGTTGAATTCGCTGGTAAAAGTCAGGGTCAATTTTCAAATTGTGGCTATTTAAACATTTTAATGATAAATTCAGTCAATATTCCAAAATGCGTTTTCACTCCCCATATTATCTCCTACAGTATGTAGGCTTACAATGCAGTAGAAAGCCTGAATCAACATATACATAAAGTTAATGCTAGTTTCACTGATCTATATTAAATTAACCTTCCAGTGTGTTGAGACAATAGATACAATACTACACCTATTGGCAGTTTTTGTACATTTTGGTGCCTTACTGGTATTTACATGGTACTGTTCAATGTTATTTGTGTGTTGTTTCTCATATTAGACTCTTGAGATATAAATCTTTACAGTGTTTTCGACAGATTTTCAAGAGAGAGATGCAGTCACACATTGAGTGCGAACTGTACATGATCGCTAAGCAATCACCCAACACAGGTTTCAACTTCACCTCCAGAAAGTTGTGATAATTGAGAAGCAAAATGGTGCCGCTTAGAAACAATTTTTGTTCTATTTGAAATGTCAGCAGCCTATTGTCAACTTTTTTTTCGGCCGAACCAAGTTTTTTGGAAGAATGGGTGCATTGGGCGGTGTTTTGTAGGGGGCGTTTCAGGTGGTGTGTCATTTGCTAGGCAGGGCCACCCTAGAACTGCACCTGGATAGCACTGCCTTAACGTGCAACTGCAAAATCATAATTAATCACAAATTAAAAGAAGACTCTGGAGATAACTGGACTGTATCCCACAGTTGTTTCATGTCTTCTCTCTGTATAGAAGTCTACACATAAACTTATAGATGAAATGTAACAAAACAATGTAATCACGATTGCAATCATGATTACATTGCAATGTAATTGTAATCGTAATCGAGTACTTTAATTTTAGCTGTAATCATAATTGTAATCGTAAAATCTGAAGTAATTGTAATCGTAATCGATTACATTCAGATGTAATCGCCCCAAGCCTGCCACACTGACATAATTTCGGACAACCGTGTGTGCATGTAAGTGATATTTCTCAATTAACCGTTCATTGCTTAACAATTCAATCAAAACATATATGATACATAAAACCACGGACGGCTCAAAGGGTGAGGGGGCAAGGGAGCATCCCTCAAACGATATACCAAAAGGAATGTGTCAAAACAAAAACATTGTTGAATAATTAAAATTTTCAACTAGAAGAAAAAAGATTTTAGGCCTACAAATAAGCCGTCTCGATCTTTATTGTAAAACACAAATGGAGGCAATTGCTATTGGGTGTACCTGAGCCTACGCCAAATCGCTGCACATCTGTCAATTTGGTCATTGATTGTTGTTTCCAGCATTCAAATCTCTGCATCATGCATGCATACAAACATGAAGCGGTTATTGCGAAACTCTTGGGATTTCCATTTGTCTATTTCAGACCACGTATCTACTACATAGACTTTAACGGTAATAAATTGGATTATGCAGCTTTCTTTTAAGTGCCTGCCACGTGTACAGGCTAAATATGGAACAGGGAAAATTCCGATTGAGGTGCGAAAACATTCACGGTAATCTGTAATAGCCATTAACGATTGCATATCAGTCATACACTGACTGCAATTTACACTCCAGCTTTGTTCATTGATTCGATTCCAGCCTGACTTTAGTGGATGCTAGTTCAATATATATACATGCAGGATAATGCTAGTAAATTACACTAATCTGCAATCTCTGTTGTGGATAAATTAGGCTATAGGTGACTGTGTCTACTGGAAGTTCGAAAAGAATGTAATTATTATTAGCATGAACAATAATTTAGACAATCAAAGATTGAGATTGGGTTTAGGAATTGGATACATGCTATACATGCAATATTGATACATTGTTGAAAATGACTGTCAGTTTTTATAAAATAAAACAAAGAAATATAAAAGGGATACAGAAATGGTCTGGCAAATATTTGCCACAAAATGTTTGTATTTCTTAGCTATATCTTTGTTTCATTATCTGTAAATTTACAGATATTTTCAACAATGCACCAATAGTGTTGCAACTGATGCAACTCACTTGCTGTAGGCTAACAATAAAAATCCGTAGGTCATATAGGCAGTGGCGTAGACCAAAGAGGGAAAACATGATAGAAACCATCCACCCCCCCCCCCTTCTCTTGTCGTAGATTAAGAAATGTATAACTAGTACCGTAGTACCGGCACCTTATTTAAGAGATTTATCTCGTAACGTTTTGTACAAAAATGTGTTCTCTTTAATTATAAACACACAGACACACGGTATCTCATCAATTTATTTCATTTGACCCTAAGGACAGGAATAGAATATGTATATATGACTTACAACAACCTGTAACCGACCATGAAAAATCAAAAGTCCATGTTATGGCTTTCCCTGTTGCATGGTCTTGGACACATGGAACACAGATTAGTAGAATACACTGAATAGGCCTACAAACATTTTCAAAAGCATGAGTACCCGATTCCCGACTACCTTCCCCCACCCTTGCATATTTTCCCATCACAAACATCGCTTTACTACTGTAAAACTCTTTATTATGTTCAACATGTTGTTCAATATGGGCATCCGTAAAAAATAATAGCCTGTGATAAAATCAATTACTAAGCTTAACAAGCTAAACAGAACGAAATAGCTTATTTTCCCAATGAAAAACACGAAAGATGGTTATTTATGTCTTCTTCATTTATTTCGACATACCTTTCGCTTCCCCATAATGGCTCGGCGTGAGAAATTCCAAACACAAAATATCCACTGAACTTCTCTGTCAGAGATCTACCCGCTGATGTGACATCTGTGCGTGAATCCTCACACTGGCGGGATATGTGATTTTTAATCGACCCTTGGTCGATGACGTTTACCATAACCGAACCAAATCGTGTGATTGGACAGGGAGCTCATTAATAAGCTGTTAAGTTGTGCGGGGGTTAGCAATTTGAGAAGATCTAATGAATATTTATGAATTATGCATGTTATGGGGTAGAACTGGGTGTCCTTCGCTGTATCGGCAGACTACGTACTTGATTAAGGAAATAAAACTACTGTTGCTTGTAATATTTTCTATTGTACAGAAGGATGTGGCACTACGTACGTAATATACAGTGTATAATTCCCCCAAACAGACAGTTTCAAAGAGGGTTTTGAATTTCAAAGTTTTCATGACCAGAGACCGTCCAGGGCTCAATACCATTTTGATTGTGAACGATTTATAGCGAGATGCGTCAACTCTTTTCGATTATTGTTCAGCCTGGAGGGTAACTCGGTAGGTTGGAAGAAATCAATGCAAACCCTATATATAATCACACACCTGCTCCCGGGACCGCCATGATTTCAAGTCAGTATGGACAAGACTGGAGTGTATCCTCCAGCCTTTAGACACATCCCAGCTCTGCAGCCTATCAGTTGTATCGTGCATTTCCCGATGACAGGAACCCAAGTAACCCCCCCCCCCCCACCACCACAACTGCAAACAACTTTGCTAAACAAGTTAACTTTCAGTCCCCAGAAAATTTACAGGTGGAGCCACCGGGATCCTGAAGATTGCAAGACGAACACTCTCATCACCATGCCAACCCTCCTCTCTTAAGTAACTGGATTTACTATTCTCCCTGTCAGTCTCAAAGGTAGACATATATTACGTCAATGACTCTCACATGAGGTCACGAGAAGTGTGGTTCCGTTCATTTTGCGTCACCCAGTGTGGAACGCTAAATAGGTAAAAAAAAATAAAAAATCGGTAGGAACAGGATTTTATGTCACTACTTAATGAGGTCATGTGACTCGTTGTGTAACATTCACGCATACTGGATAGTCTCAAAGAATAGCATTTCTCATAACTGAGACTGACAAGTGATACTCAACTATTCGTTGGGTAATGCAAAATGGACATTCTCTTTTCCATCATAGCGAGATACTTTCACTTACAATGGAAATTCATTTTTTAAAGGTAGTATGTAAGATACTTCAAATAATAAATACAGTTATGTCTCAAGTCTCATACTGTGTCTTATTTCAAACTTTGCCATTAACTGACTCGTATTTGCCAATCGATGTTTGCAGATGACAAGATAAGCTTGACGTTAACACCAAAATTAATTTAATTGACTCAATCACCTATAAACAACAATTTAGGATATAGCGATGCAGGCCTGTAGCCATGAGCGTGGGGCACGGACGGGTCGTGCCTCCCCCCCCCCCCATCGACATGCCGACCACTGTGCCCTCCCGTGTGGAAAGTCGATAGACAAATACAAAGAAAAACAGTAAATCGGACCCTGGGATGATTTACCGGCAAGCGATTATTCAGCAAAAGCCAACAAACTTAATAATGAACGCGTTGTTTTCTGCAACTTTATCTCTAAAACAATTTTATTCCAACACTTTCGCGTTCTACCCACGCTTTCATCTCCAGTTACACTTTGATTAGACTGACACTTGTTTCCGGTGGTTGTTGAAATGTGCCACAATTAAGCTATTAATCTTCGTTTGGCCATGATTCTAAAGAAACGCAATGTTACTGAATCGATAACATACTAGAAGTTGTTTTCTGCTTCAGTGTTGCTTTTTGAAAGATTCTTAATTCAACACCATACTGTGACGATAATTGCTTGAGTTCATTGCAATAACAGGTAGATCCCCTTTGGCTTTACCTCACTTATCCCAACTAGTTTCACACAGGCCGGACAGTAATATGGTACTGCTCACGTTGTAACAAGTTTTTGGTCGGCCATGTATACCCCTCCCCCCCATCCCCCCTCAACTCCTTCCAATCGATAGTAAATGACATTTCCCTTCCAGTCAATATAACTGTAATGATTTATTACTGGATAATTTTACGAGGTGTTACAAACAATCTTGTATACCTTTCGTCAAATGTCTACTTTTAAACATCGTCATTGTTCTCGGAATTGTAACAGCTAGTACTATATCTTGGCAACTAGTTTTCATGGTTCCAAGTTCTTTGCTAGTATCTATATATACTGAGATCAGGCTTGGGAATTTATCTCTTTTAGCACATTAGCATTTAAACATGACTTCAAGACAGCGATGGAGTTCAATGGTTCTCATTTCTTTATGCAGTCAAGAATTCATGACCTAGGTCATGAATAAAGAGAAAGAACTATTTTTGAAAAGTTGCGGAACTATATTATTTCAGTTTTATCGCTGATATTTTAGTTTGTTTTAGTTTATCGCTATTACTTCATTTCACGTTTCTAATATTCCTTGTACATGGCTACTTGATTGTACTACATGCCATCACACATCTACCGACTCATTTTACCAAAAGATAGGTGGGGCAAACAGTGAAGCAAGAGTGAGTCCATACGAAAAAGATGATAAACACCCAAAGAACTAGTTCTTTGTAAACACCACTGTCGGCCATGATAATTCACCCGAATTTCTGTGGTGACTGCCACTGATAGATCAGCGGATAACTGCACAGCAACGCGCTTGTTTCGCCAATCCAGATAATGTAGAGGTCAGTGTTAGAACAACGTTATATCATGGGTATTCCGTAATATCAACAGTCTTACGTAACCGTCAGGTAACGGTACAAGAAAAACAGCGAGAGTGAGAATCGAGAGGACAATTTATCAACACAGAAAGGTGTCTCGCAACACTAGGTGCTGACTTTTTGCCGAGTGTCCGTAAACCAGCAAAATATCAGGTAAGTGCAACCATGCCAACCAACACTAACTTAGAGCCACTATAGGCCTAACATTAAGCTAGCCTATCATACTCCAGAGCTGTCTCCTTAGGCCTACTGTAGCCTAGGTCCCTAAGTTACGTAAGGCCTGGTACTTTGCTATTCAGGAATAGCATACTGCATAGGGGCCTACGTAGTTCTGGGCCTACATCTTCAATTTTCATACGCGAGTAGTGCGATTGCGAAACAATTATTACAACAGGTTGATACGTAATTAAGTTGAGCAATATTGGGAGAAACTCATTAATTATTTGTCTCCTGGATAAGTTCTCCTAAACAATTTCCCCCTGACAAAGTCGACTTAGCAAAACTCCTGAGGCTGAAGGAATTGCCAGAATGGGAGTTGTTCCAGGTGGAATCATGTAGGTTGGTAATTATTGGGTTGGGAATTATTCGGTACAACTGCAGAATACAACGTCCCTCTAAATCATACCACTGAGATTTTGGCGGCGCAGTCGCAGTGAAACGTACCACTGAGACTCGGGAGATGCAGTCGCAACTTAGACATTTTTCCCAAAAAGTTACACACAAAGCAAAATGCAGATATACGACCAGTGCAACTGCGACTGCGCCGCCAAACCAAACTGGAGGCTCAGTGGACTTAGAGTTACACATTTTTTCCCAAAAAGTTAACACACAAAATTCATATTGCGTCGTTCATATACGACCAGTGCGACTGCGCCGCCGATTCAGATTGGAGGCTCAGTGGACTTGAACATTTTTTCCCAAAAAGTTAACACACAAAGCAGAATGCAGATATACGACCGGTGCGACTGCGCTGCCAAACCAAACTGGAGGCTCAGTGGACTTAGGGTTTAGACTGGACATATTTACCACACTGAACTTATATTGCGTTCGTCACATCGAGCCTGCACGGACTTAGGATTTTTCAGCTCTGAACACTAACGTTAAGTACGAGAACTGAGTTTTTCAAATATCCCCAATGATCAGAGTTCGTGTGCACTTCCGCTCCATGATTTTGAAAGGTACTCTTCAGTGCGGTTTTGTATTCTGCAGTTACTCCAATTATTCATTGAAAGTTGAATGAGGCAGGATTTTGCAGAGGGGAATGGTCCTGGGGGAAGTTGTCTGGTCATGGTTCATTTAAACCCTTGTTAATGAACACATTGAGGAAATGTTATTTGCTAGATGTGTAGCAAACAGCAGTCTAGTAGTGTTAGGCCAGCTTATGGTTGTTTGCCCCCTTGCAGTTTTTACCCCAACCAGGTTGTTTTCCAAACCTCTAGGTAGAAGTTCTCTGTCCGCAAGCTGCTACAGTACCAGTGTGCCCCCTTGAACTAGCTGACATTAAGTGCATCATTGCGGTAATGTTCAACCCTGGTTTCCACAACCTCAGTAACAATTTTACGCTAGCAAAAACTGTTGTAGCAACAATGTACTGTAGGTAAGCTGTAAAAAATGGGGAAAATTTGTACTTCAAATATATAGCCAAAATTTCCACAAAGAAAAAAACTGAGTAACTGTAGAAGACAATGCCTAAGTGAGCACCTTAAAATACCCCCTCCCACCTCCACTTGAACACCATTGAGTACAGTCACAGTGACCATAAATGTGCAGTAATTTTGAGAACGACTGAGTATGCATGTGCCCTGTGTGCATTTTCCGAAAAAAAAAAAAAAAAAACTGTTAACACTGAATGGTCGATCTGGAGTGGAGGCGAAGTCATAGTTGCAGTGAATGTATGCTTGTCATGCATCAATCCTATGTAATTCTGAGAGTGGCAGTCACAGTTTCTGTGACTGCACCGCCAGAGTGTCAGCGGTACACATATGTGATAGGGACGTTGCATTCTGTAGTTTTTTTAATGACGGTATTTATACACTTGCAAGTGAATAGACACCTGCTAATCATATTCAGTAGAAGGTATTCAGTCTGTTCATTTCCCTTCTGGTGTCTATGCACCTGAGTTTGAGGAATTGTCTTACAATGAAGTACAGTGCATGTACCAAAATGATTTTGTTCAGATGACTTTGTGCTCAGTGTCCATGCAAGTTTAAGTTCACAAAACATGACCCATAAAAATGACATTCAGAAACACTTGCCATCAAAATAAAAGAGGAATTGGCACAAAATGCACACTCAGCTACACGTAAATTACATACGGTATATAAGATGATGAAATAAAAGATGAGAGAAGCACATGAACATGAATTTAGCAATGAAATAATAAATAATGAGCGTTGAAATGAATTACATATGGTATATAAGATGATGAAATAGAAGATGAGAATAGCACATGAACACATGAATGTGAATTTAGCAATGAAATAATGAAGAATGAGCATTGAAATGAAAAATTGTCATCACGTCTAATGATTCACCACAAGTTAAGAGAAAAATAAAACATAAGAAACACTTTAAAGAAAGCAATGAACACAATAGAGGTAATAAGAAATTTAAAGCCCCTTACTAAACATAACCAAAATTAGCATATTACATTAGGGCATATTACATTGAGGAGACAAATTCTTCAAAATCAAAATTGAGCCGCTTATATGGAATTTGGTGTCAAACTGAAGCTAAAAATGCGAATTTTTCAGAAATGTGTTTCATTTCCCAAGCTATTGACATAAACAACCCAAAATAAGGGATTTTGTGAAAAAAAGCATATTTTAGAAAAATATTAAACTGTTCAAGTTAAAATTACATCCCCACAAATCATTCCTATAGCAACAAACTGTACTGTAAGTGGTGAATTCAAATGTTAACAGATAGTTTGAGATTACTGTACATGTGTAAGTGCACAAAGCTCGTGTAGGTGTTTTTTTTTTTTTCTTTTGTGTGTGTTGTCATGCATCTGTGAACACATTCATGTTGATGTGTTGAAAAAGTGTCACTCTGTTACTGAAAAAATTGATTTCTTCGGTATTTTAAAGAACTGAAAATTGAAATCACTGATTACTTTTTGTTTAAATCAACTGCTGTATGTTGGCATCCATTAAAAGCACACAACAGTTTACTGTTACAGCTTTTACATGGGAAAAATGAAAAATTGAAATTTGTCACACTGTTACTCTTCGGTTACAGTGTGACAAATTTTTGGCAACAGTGTGACATTAATAATGTGTTTCTAAAGGGGACACCAGCCTTCAATTAAGAAACGGTCCCAGATTATGTGGATTCATCTGTAACATAGAGTTTGTTAGCTTGGGTACCCCATTAAACTTGGTTGGCATGGTGATTGATTTATTGAAATCTTTACCTCGAGGAAGGCCAAGGAAGTGCTAGTTGTAATTCAATGAGAATTACTGCATGGTAGTGACCATTGTATCAACTCTAATGGGGCAAACTGCTAGGTGTACAGCTTGGGGGCAAACTGGTTATCTGATGGCAAAGCGGTTGGGGGCAAACATGCAAGGAGGTGAAACAATTGGTTACTGTTAGGCATCGGCTACAGTATGTCAACATCAATGTTAAGACTTTTTTATCAAACTTTACTGTTACTCAAAATTGTACAGTATTAAGAACCAGTTGTATTCTGTTAGGACCCATTTAAATAGGAACATTCCTCTTTTCACACAGAGCACAAAATGTTACCATCAGCATTGAGAGGTGTTGCAAGGGCTTTGCTGCGAGCTTCTGGAGAAACTCTTCAGATTCATCTCGGCTATGGAGGAGGATTATATTCTGCTACTAAAGAAGAGTTTGGTAAGGTCATTCCCATGGAGATTGGCTTATAAACCAATGTCTTAAGTACTGTATGTCATGTTTTCTTCATATTTTGTTTTTTCGTTTTTATTTTAGTGATACAATATCATGGCAGGTCCATAAATTAAAAAGTTTATGCCCATCCACCAGTGTTCAAGATAAAGCATTGAACGTGGGAGGGGAATCCCTCTCTAAAAAAAATTTGGGGAGGGATTGTCAAAATCAAGGAAAGAGTTGTCACTTGGTAAAGATTCCATCGCAATTTATTTTGTGCATTCACAATTGTGGCTACAACCTCAGCCGTGAAAAAGTGTGCAGGATTTTCCCCGCAAAAGATTTACCTTTGTGCAGGCACTGCCATCCACGCAAATTTAACAAAGTTTGACATCATCCGCTGCAATCAAAACAGTAAGTTTGTTTTGCAAATTATGAGTCTTTCACACATCACCATGTGAGATCAGATGAATTTACACTGTTGTACAGTGCTAAAAATAATGCCAAAGAGCAAACAAACTCTTGAGTTGTCTCTCGATCAATATACGTACACACGTAGTGTAGTCTCTGACCTGTTCTCACTGACATCTGTCAGCTGCAACTGTGGCACTCAGTGTCATGTGACTGTGTTGTATCTTGACTGCAATACTTTGTAGTGACATCTCATTTTGTTTGGTTATATTCAAATGTATAATCTGACACCACTCATTTCTCAGACGGTGAATAGCTACAGTATGTAAAACTCTCCACCTCATATTGAGAATTGTGCCACAGTCAAACAGTTTAGAGGGAACGAAGGGCGGTACGTAGTGCAGTACAGAATTTCTATTTTTGATCCCTGCTGCTTTCAAGTCTTCATATTTGTCAAATGTCGATATCTTTTCAGATGATGATGTCAGTGGACGAGCGCTTTATCTCGATGGTCTTGCCACCACACCTTTGGTATGTCCTTCATTATTACAGAGTGTTTGTAAAAATAACCCCAAATGGCCCAGTTTCGACTGGAATTTGTTGAACAACATGCCTTCTGTAGCTGCTCGACTCCTTGTGAGCAGTTTCCAACCCTCCAACTGGGGTATGGTAGATGTGTATAGGTCTTCTTTCTGTGAGGTACCATATGTAAGTAATAATGTGTCTAGTTTAAAGTGCTGCTGTACCCTTGCATTAACCTCAAGTGTGACCTTTGTGTAGATACACCTTCCAGTCTCGATCATCATACTTTGTAGTTTTAATCCTCGTCACTTCAATGCATCTGTGGTAATTCCTTTTTCCTCTCAAGAATCTGCGTCTCTCTTCTGATGCTGTGTAATATCGTCTTTGCTTAAATAATACAGTATTGTAACACATCTTGTTTGTCATGTTGCTCTTACTAGGATCCCAGAGTATTGGATGCAATGTTACCCTTCTCTGTGTCTTACTTTGGGAATCCTCATTCAAGAACACATTCCTACGGATGGGAAGCTGAAGAAGCAGTGGAAAAGGCAAGAGGGGTAAGTAACAAGAAGTGCCATTTTAATCTTACTGTCCATCGTAGACTTGTGATATGTGTATACGACTCATCCACCGAATAGCAACCATTGATTAAAGTTGATATTAAATTATCAGTGCACTTCAGACATTCAGACAATTTTGCGACTGTTTTACTAATGTTTGGCCAATTTGCGAAATTCGGTCGCAAAACACATGCATGTGATGTTTTTCTTTGTGAGTCAGTAGCTACTGGGTGAAATGACGGAATGGCCTCGAAGGCAATGATACTCAGTTCATTCATGAAAAAAACCAGGCATCCTCCGATTTGCAATATTCACTCTCATGAGCAAAAGGAAGGAGGGTGGGTGTGGTGGGGCTAGGGGGTCATGATGATATCTGTGTCAGGTCGGATAAAGAAGGAATACATTGTGTTTCTCAATCTGTAGTGTTGAGACATGTGGACATGTACAGTTCTTCTTTTTGTGTTGACATCATACTGCACAGTACTGTATGTTACGATAGTGTGGATGTTAGTGACGTCAGCATCTTTCGAGACAGCGGGAGTGAAAAAATACAAGATTAATATTTAATTGATGACATCAAACTTTTTCATGCATTTTTAGAAATTACAGTAGCAGTGTTTTATGACTTTATTTATTTCCATATATCTAATTCATATGTGAATTTCTAGCACTTACAGTATACATAACGCCTGTGAAATTCTAATACAGACCTGCATTCTTACCTGCTGACATTGCTTATATTAAGGGAAGGCCAGATTTCACAATGTTATTAGCCAACATGTCATTTATGTGCAGATGTTGCAGTTATATTGCAACTGTTCTGCAGATTGTGTCATTTTTGAGAAGGATTCAAATTCTGTCTGATTTTCAGTACAATAGATCATGATGAGGGTTTCCCCCTGGTTTTTCGGAGTATGAGGCGGTGAGGGTGAATTACTTGACAGTGCCTTGAATTTTGGGTTCAAATCCATACTTAGGTTCTTCAAGAATGGGTGATTCTAGGATTTTGACCATGATGTAAGCATGTGAGACGGTAATTACTGCATATTTTGGCGAGGAGGTCTTAAAAAGTTACAAGGCAGCCTCCTCAGCAATTAAGTAAAAAACAATATTTTGCTCCTTTTCATCCCTCAGCAAGTGGCAAAGTTGATTGGTGCAGATCCAAGGGAGATTATCTTCACAAGTGGTGCTACAGAAAGCAACAACATTTCTGTCAAGGTAATAATAAACTGATACACTCTATGGGAAAGTGAAAAGTGATGTACCCTTCAACTTCAACCAATATGAAGAGGTATTTGAAAGAACATGGAGGATTGCAAATGTTTGATTAATACTGACTTGCTTGTGAGGCAGCCCTTGCCACCTCCCTACCACCATATGCACAGTTGTATATACTGTACATATTTTCAAATCATTGTTATAGATTTTCATACAGGCTTCCTCATTCTGCAGAGCACTCTCCAAAGATGTACCACAGAAGCTTGTGCATTTCTCACAAGAAAAATATTTATTTGTTTATTTACTTCCAACATACTGATAGAAGTTGTCATAGATTATCAACACAGTTATTTCCCTTTTTTTTTTCTTTTGTTTGTCTCCTCAGGGAGTGGGCAGATTCTACAAGTCTAAGAAGAAACATGTTATCACCACCCAGACAGTAAGTCCAGAATTACTCTCATGTTGTTTTGTGACAAAACCATTAATGGTTTTGCACATTATTTTATTGCTGCCTGAAAGAATTGAATGGCAGGTTCCTAAACAACCAACAAACAGAATTGTAAATGCTTTTCATTGCATAAGTCACTGCTTACCTCTCCCTCTTCAGTGGAAGGATCTTAAACCTCTTTAGTGAACCACAATACACAGCCGATTGGTCTGCAAGAGTTTTGTCAAGCAAGATGATTTCATACCCAGTTTGTAATGTCAGTCAGCTTGAAACTGTTCTTTTCATCAAACAGCCGTTACATACTGTTAGTTGAGCAAAGCATTCATATTTTCCATAGGAACACAAGTGTGTATTGGATTCATGCAGAGCCTTGGAGTCTGAAGGATTCGAAGTGACCTACCTGCCTGTCCAGACCAATGGAATCCTTGACGTCAAAGTAAGTCAACTCTGTTGCTTTGGGTTCCAAGGTTAAGGTTATTGATGACAGTGTTAATCATGAGGAAAGCCAAAACCCCCAAATGCAAGTGAAATGTAAACAATGAGCTCTTGCCATGGACAGTTTGTCTTGAAGTATTCAGATGTATTGCCTTGTTATTATTATTTTGTTGGTTACAGTATGCGAATGAATGCTTGTCAGAGTTGTACTTAATAGTAGTAACAACAGAGAAGTAAAAGTCTTGAGCTTATCACTCATTTTGCATGGAGTGGTTATGCCATGGTCTCTATCAAAGCTTTATGAAAACAACAGTGAACTGAATGATTTTTTTTTAACTTCATGACTTTTCCTCTGGCTTAGGAATTGGAAAATGCTATCCGACCTGATACGTCATTGGTCTCCGTAATGTTCGTTAACAACGAGATCGGTGTCAAGCAACCAATTGCAGAGATCGGTGAGTGAATTGTTCGTTGCTTTCGACATTCAACTGCTCATAATCAAAGTTCGTATCTGACCTGCCATACATACATCTACCTGGCATAGTCATACATTTTCATGAATGCCTAAGCAAATGGCAAATGTATCAGATCACCAAATCCATAGTTTTAGTTTGTGTGATTAATGTCACCCTTTTCTCACAGGTCCATATCCAGGGGAATTTCAGGGGGGTTCGGGGGTTTGGACGATCCCCTACAAGAACTAGAGTTCCACTTCAGCCTATGATAGGAGGCCTATGTTAGCAACATATACAATGAGTTTTAATTTGTTGGTCATAATTGTCGGGTAAACTGTTCCAATTGTGGTAAAATCGATCCCCCTGCACTGAAAAAGCTGCATACAGGCCTATGTCATCAGAGCAAAACTTGCATTCATATTTCATATTTTTGGACACTTAATATTGAAAAGTTGATAAACGTCTTAATGAAGACATTTATCGATACATTTTGTACAGGATCTTGACTTTGGCAAGTCCAGCTTTGAAAATTTCTGTCCAGCCAAGTCCATTACATAAATAAATTTTGTACGAAATGTGCAGAGGAGCCTCTTCTCATTGTCTTTCAACTGGTCTGCTTCATTTTGTCATCAGGTGCCATCTGCAGAGCCAACAAGGTATTCTTTCACACAGATGCTGCTCAAGCAGTGGGCAAAATTCCAGTGGATGTGAATGAAATGAAGATAGATTTGATGTCCATCAGTGGCCATAAAATATATGGTCCCAAAGGTAACTCCTGATTGGTCGAATGTCTTAGCCATATATTTAATACTAAGCATCAACGGAGGACATTTGAAGAAGAAAAATATGACCTTGTTACATGCAGTTTTCAACATGTTGTCACTCAGTTTCACTGTCAGCTTTACCTCCATCTTTTTTTTTTTTTAATTGCTCAACATGTTTTCTTGTTTGCCTTCCTCTTTGTTGTCCATCAGAAATTAGAGCCAGCATTTTTTGGGGAATGCCATAATAAAACTGATAGTTTAGTTTAATGATTAAGTGTAATAAATACTCTATTTACTGTTCTTGCTTTGGATGTGGAATCAAAAGCAAGTATCTGTAGCATTTTTCTGTATTTAAAGAAGCATTTTCATTAAAACTACTTTATTCATTCCATTGATGATCCAGTCCACAAGCGCAAACTGCACTGTGACCTACATCTACCAAAAGAAGCTGTTAACCCGTAAAATCAAGTTCTAAACATTTTCTTGTTTGTCCTGTAGCTTGTGGCAAGTAGCTTCTGTCATTTAATACACCATTCCTAAATCATTCAACACTGTGAAAGTAACTTTACTCCGATGACCCAGTCCATAAGCATAAACTGCACATGGCCTGAATCTGACAAATAAAATCAGTTCTACAACTTACCCTGTTTGTGCTGTGACTTGTGTCAAGTAGCATCTCTTGTTGAAGGCTTGTAAATGATAGTAGAGTTACTCATGTTGGGTGTCTTTCTTGCTGTTCAAAGTCCAATATTTGCCAAAAGAAATTGAATATTGTTGACAGAACTATTTTGTCAAAAATTGGGGCCACATTAGTGAAAGAAGTATGATGTAGAAGCTGAAACCACATTTTAAATGCGAGTAATGTTTCCTGGATAATCTATCCCTGATGACTTCTTTAAAGTAGTGGTTGTCCTTCCATGAATAATCTTCTGTTGATATAATCGTTTGATATCGCAAGTTTCCTGCTAGTCATCAGACAGTACCTTAGAATTTGGTCCTTTGTTTTAAGTGCGAGCAAACTAGGAGAAAAACATAATTAAAAGTATGTGATTGCCAGCTATCTGAGAAGACAATTTTGTCCCTGAACCATTATCACTGTATGTGTTTTCAAATGCTGCACCAGAAAATGTTGTAATTTCTTTCCATTCAAACTCAGGGATAGGAGCACTGTATGTTCGAAGAAGACCGAGGGTGAGGGTGGAACCATTGCAGAGTGGTGGTGGACAAGAGAGGGGCATGAGAAGTGGAACCCTCCCTGCTCCTCTGGTGGTTGGACTCGGAGCAGCCTGTGAGCTCTCTCTTTCTGAAATGGAGGTGAGAGTATCCTTCATACATTTTTGCCTCTGTAAAAAAAAAAGAAAAAAGGAGAAGTGATGAGTGATAAGTGAATGAGTAGCAAAACTATTGGCAGTGTATTTAAGTATAAACTTAAAAAGTTTGTTGTGTGGGCAACCAGAGCAAATGGGACCATGTACTGTATATAAACATGGCTCTTTTTAATATTTTTGAATTCTGAAAGTTCCAGTGGGACACAGCCTTGGTCAAATCGTCTAATATAAAAGGTAATTTAATGTTGTTTAGGATGTGAAATCAGTCCCGTATAGTATTTATCAGTGAAGACATTCAGGAATGTTTGAACTTTTCAGTTGTCAATATATTGGCCTACATGGTAAATGTCTTGATTTTCTTTTTACTTTCAGTATGACCACAAAAGGGTGTCAATGCTCTCAAAGAGATTGGTCGATAAAATCATGACAAATCTCCCAAACGTTGTCCGAAATGGAGATGATGAACAGACGTACCCCGGTTGTGTAAACCTCTCGTTTGCCTACGTAGAAGGGGAGAGCCTCCTGATGGCTTTGAAGAATGTTGCTCTGTCATCTGGAAGTGCTTGCACTTCTGCATCACTGGAACCATCTTATGTCTTACGTGCAATTGGTGCAGAAGAAGACTTGGCTCATTCCTCCATCAGGTATTACAAATTACTTGTTTCCTTAACCACTGAAATGTTTAGAAGTATTTGAGGTCAAGGTCGTAGGAAATGGCAGACATTCTGCCAGAATTATCATAGTAAGTGTTGGATGGGTGGGGCGAAAATTTCTGCCAGAAGTATTACAATAATGTTGGAGGGGTAGGGAGAATTCAGGATTAATTATCCACGATCACAAATTGTTTGCAAGTACATGGCACTGTTGGACCTCACAGAGATGAGCCCTGTCACATTGAGATGTAGTGATCATTGGGTTAGATATTAATTAGTGTTTGAATATGAGGTAGATAAATGAAGGTTCTCATGGTCAAACTTCTTTATTCAACATTGTAAATGTAAGTACAAAGGTGAAGATGATTGCTCCCTTGTTGATACGTTTGTTTCTGGATTGTCATTCATAATAAGGAGAGAGCAATCCAAAGTATGTTCTTCCTTTCATACCTGTGTGTTTAATGAAGCATTTGCGTAAAGGTGCAATCCAGTCATCTGCATACAGGTGTGAAGTATGCTATGTAAAGTTACTCCCCTGATCATATTGCAGGCCTTATCCCTTTTCACCTTGACTAAGGGATACATATGTTCAGAGGAATTGTTCCATTTGTTCATCCCTCCATTCATTTTGCAAGGAGTTGAGGGGAGGGACAAGAGGGGTTGCAAATCCCTATCAAACTGTCCTTGATCGGTAGGGACTCTGGCTAAACTTAGCTTGAAGATGGTGATGAGTTATCTTAGTCTTACAGTATCATGTTAAGAGTCAGACAAGTCCAAGCTATTCAGATAATGATCAGAGTTGTTTGGCTAACCAAGATGCAGCCCATGCAATGATGCAAGTCCTATAACCAAGTTCATCCAGCACACATTCTCATGTGTACAAACCTGCCAAACTATTAGTCCAGTGTGGTGCTTCAGCAAATTTAATACTCCCTTCAAGTCCAAAAATAGGCAGTGAAAGAAGATTTCTGTGTCATTGTCCAAAACCTGTGATTAAACTTATTACACATATTTCTAATTTGTGTCGATGTTGATTCTTTTGTTTGCACAGATTCGGGATCGGACGGTTTACAACGGAGGAAGAAGTGGACTACACTGCGGATTTGTGCATCAAACATGTCAACCGTCTGAGGTCAATGAGGTGAGTATAGACAATGTAAGGGGGGGGGGGGAAGAAGGAGGCATGAATCGTCCTTGTTGATCATCATGAGAGGGAGAGTGAGACGGGAGATTGCTGTCTGTGGTGATGTAGACTCCAGAACATGTCTCATAAGTATACCTGGTGTACAAAGCTACAAGTCAGTGAAGTACTGTTATCAATCAACAGTAGAACATTGAAACTAAAAGAGTTTTTGTAAAATTATGACCTGTAGACTCCAACCTGAGACTTTGTAATACTTACATGGACTTGCTGACCCCTAGTTTGAATGCTTGCAGTTAAGTAATCAGTCTCTTCATGGAGTTGTTTGTAATGAATGAACTGAAAGGAACATCTCCATGCATTCCAAAAGAATGGAAGAATTATTGAAGTTAAAAAGTCTTTTAAGATAAATCCTATTATTGGTCATTTTCAAATCAAATTGACAACTTTTGAGTTTTTTTTCTTTTAAATCTGTTCACTCGATCTATATTATTTAACCACAAATGACAGAGTTCTTTTGTAATCACATCAATGCTTTTTGCTTAGTTTGATCTGACTCAAACATGACCAAAGTGAACAATGAAACTTTTGTTGCAAAATGACATTTTTTTTCAGATACAAATAGAACATTTAACTTTCAAGAACCATCACACCTATAACTTTCTCGCAATTATTGTGTTCTGGATGGATAAAGTGTTATTATAATATCGCTCTAAATTCTGTCTGGGACACAAAAGCATTTTCACTGATGTTCTAAATTTTGTACCCATTCTGCCTGTAAAATAATTGCGCTCTTTACCTGGACTAGTCTCCAGGCTGATTCATATATCTAATCGACAAACAATAATCATTGAATATTTTGACATTTTGGGACTTCTTTCAGCAAGGAGTCACATATTTCTATTATACCACTGTAGAAAAATATCTGTGACGGACAAATAACTCACTGATTAGCACTCATCCTGTGAAGCAGATTTGGGTAGTATTCTGTTTGCAAATTCATTGTAACCTGAAATATGAGGAAGACATGTTTTAAATATTGTTGGTAATTTGGATGTTTGAACTAAACATGACAGAAGCTGCTGTAGCAAATCGTCACTGAAATCGTAAATGAGAAAATCTAAATGGAAATTATGGTACCATCTGAAATTTATTTCCAATCTCATATATCACTGGGAGATACAGTCATTCCTGTCAAAGGCCTTGTGTACAGTACACATTTGTGGATGGAGTTCTGAGCATTTCGTAGGCTGAGGAATATGTTGCAGTGTTGTGACAGTTCTCATATACTTCTCTTTATTTCAAAAATAAATGTTATTGTTTTGTAAAGTGTATTCACAGGCAAAGGGACCACTTGACTCTTTCTCATCTATTAGGTGTGATTTAGTCTTGAATTGTCAACTCAACTAGGAGACAATCAAAACAGAACATTTAATTCATATCAGTTTGCAGTGTTGTAGTGATTAACAGTCAAATGAGCCCCACACTAGGATCCATTATTTCTCTGTTTTTGCAGAAAAAGACCCCTTTTCAGAGGTCACTGGAGGTGACAGTACTTTTGGAGTAATAAACAAGCTCCAAAGTAGAGGTAAATCCCTTCACACTCGACCTAAATGACTAACCCATGTAGAAGTCTCTTTCAAGCCTCCTTACACACCAGTGAAAACCAGCAGAGCCATCTCACCTTATCAGAGAACATCCATTAATAAATGGAAAATTGACCTAGGTTTGAAACCACCCATCCTGTGTGTAAAATAGCCTCATGTCAGCAACATTGATGCCATAAATTAGTGGTTCTCAGCCTTCCTCAGCTCAATCCCTTCTTTCACAAGACACCATTGGGAAACTCCCACACCCCCACCATGTTAATAATAAACCAATCAAAGTACGTATTGGCTGATTGCTCTGACAGTTACCCCATAGAGCTTTACTTGTCCCATCTAGTTGAATAGCATAGCACCATAGCACATGAACTGGCATATTAACGAGCAAAGATTGCCCCTCTCCACAAACGAAAATTGCAAAAATATAATTGAAAAACAATTGAAAAGTTATTGAATTGAACATAAGTGTATTCTTTTAGCTCTGGATTAAATTTAGGATGGTATCTCATTGCTTTTCCAAATGCCCCTTGACACCCCTCTGGAGTTTACACCCCCCCCCCCTTGAGCAACTAAAACACCCCCTGAGGCGTGTAGCCACTCCCATCGGGAACCACTGACATAAATAGTAAATGTTTTTGCTTTTCTTGCTTGTTTATTTGCTCTGTGGTTGCATAGCATCATGTAGGTTCTGTGATCATCGGTTTAAAGGTTCTCAACTTCCTTCCAAGGTTTCAAGAAATTAAGTGGCTGATTGAGCCCCTAGGCACAGTGTCATTCATGTTCTTGCAATGAAGGTAAAAAGAAAAAAAAAGGTTGCAATGAAGGCACATTGGTACAGCCATCCTGTCACTTAAAGATCATTCGTTCGCAGCCATTTTAATTTGCTCATTAATAAATCAGATCAAGTTAGATTCCAGTGTGAAAGGAGCAGTTCATGTCTAATTAGTATCTTGTGGTATTGCTTTCAGTAGCAGAGAGTATTTGTGAGCAGTGAAGGTAGATAACTGTTGGCTGATATTACTCTTGCTTCCTGCAGAGGAATTTCTCCATTGTCATCTTTACTCTGATTGAAAGCTAAAAAATCATGAAATTGCATTTTCTTTTTCCATGATCATATTAAATGATGCATCAACAAAAAATGCTGGATAATTTATGAATCATATCTTTGAAAATAAAAATTCATTTTCACTCATGAATGCAGTAAACTCATCACATTTTTATCAAAAAGTCAATTTTGACCACTAGAAAATCCTCTTATTTTGTATCTATTCTAAGTAGGCTATGGTTTTTTTGTTTTTTTTTGTTATGAGAGGCTTGGATTTCATAGTCTGGTATATTTAAACCACATCCTAGCCAATTCAACCGTTACGTGAAATCTCTGCATCTCCATTAGTAGACTGAAACATAGCACTGAATCGTAACAGTGAGAAAATTTACATTGCAACTGAAAAAGCTCTCTTAATGTTAAGTTTTATGTTGAATTGTTTTTGTACCATAAAGTTAAGGATGTCAAAATCAGAGTTTTTCTCGATTCATTGCAGCCCATTGTGGGAGATGATGCAAGAAGGAATTGACTTAAAACAGATCAAATGGACTCAGCACTGATGATGAAACGGATGCAGCCCCAGTCGAGAAGATGCGATGGGTGTCTTGTTCTTCTTTGAGGTGATGCACGAATCATCTCATCTGTCAGTTGGCATTAAAGAATCCAGCTCCACTAAAAAGACAAACTTCATTCTGCCCTGAAGAGATGTCCAGCTGAAGAAGGTTTCGAGAAACTCACCATGGACAGATATTCGATATGGAACTTCATCAGATTAGATTAGGGATATTTGCTTGTTTCTTGCTATTTCAATGTAACTTTAAGAATCATGTTAATCAACTGGGGCATTTATCCACTTTTCTTGAATAACAAATAACATTTTGTTAGTCACTGAAAGCTGCCAATTTGAAGATTATTCCCTTCTCTTCTTGATATGGATGTTCTGAGAAGAGAATGTAGTTATTGTGACAGGGTACGTATAACAATTGTAGCATTGCTATCATGATACATAGGTGTTCCTAAAGAGTTTCAAAACTAGATTGCATCATACAGAGCTTGTGGTGGTGGAAAGAAAACCAGGTCATTGTATCGTGGAGTTAATGGTTTCATATTCAGAACTTTGCTTGACGAGGCTCTTAGCATGAACCTGGCTGCATGAAACCGATCAAGATTGCTCAGCAAAGTACCAATGTGGCATCATCAGTTGGCTGCATATTTCATTATTTTTACATTAGTATGTTGTCATATGTACAGTTGTCAAAGCACAAACTAATTTTTTGTTTCTCATTTAACAAACAAGTCCCTCTCAACTCTCCATCAGTTTATGACTTTAAGAAGCAATGGTACATACAAGTCATTCTTCATGGTTGTGTTTTCCCAATAGGAGCTGGTGCGATGGAATCGTTTGTTTGAGATCATTCACATTCGCATTATTCTTTGTTCCGGTAATCAGTCTTTACTTTTAAAAACATTTTCATCAGCAGAATACTTGATAACAATACAAAATGTGGCAACGTATGACATGCTGGTAGAGAAGTGTAACTGTTAAGCTTTAAAGGGGGACCAAATCCAATTCTAGCACAGTTATGGTCTATATAGTGGTTTCCAATCTTTTTCTGTTCTATGTCCCCTTTCACAGAGTAGCATTGCGAGACTGCCACTTCCCCCACCATGCTACTAAAGTATCATTCAAAATATTTGTTTATTGTCCTGACAATTGCAGTACGGTGACAATTGCAGTTTTTTCGAATGCCCCCTTACCACCCCCCGGCATTCACTGACTCAGTTATGAGAATGCCGTGTGGGGATGCAGTACCGCCCATGTTGGGAACCGCTGGTCTTGATTATCCTTAATTAGAACAACTAATGTTGTGAAAGATTGATGGAAACATTACATTTTACCCAATGAGACAAGAGAATGACAAGATGTAATTTCACATGAAAGGAGGAGAGTTATTCAGAGCTGGACCCAAACTGGTCAGTGAACTAAAACCAGAGAAATAGATAAATGATACATCTGTTGTTGGACTTAAATGGAGGAATGTCATAATTGACAACAGTCAGCTTTCAAGTCAGCTATCATTGAAAGCAGTCTGTTGATAGATTTATGTTGGTTACAGTTGATACCATTTTACTACTTGGCAGCCATGTATCATTAACATTGATAACACTTTCAGTCACAAGCTGTGGCTTGTGGAAGGATTTCAGTTTTGTCAAAAAAAAAACTTTTCTAGTGTCTTTCTTAAGACAGTTATCCCAGAATTTCCCTGTAGAGTGTTTACTATTTGAAACTTTCCTTTGTGCATGTGTATTTTCAAAAATTCTCATTAATACCATGAATTCTCAAAAGTCTGATGTGATGTAAAAGGCTTAGCTTGCTCCAGTAGAAAATCCATCACTTAATGAGGGACGATGCGCACTAACCAAAGAACTGTACTCCATGACAGATGTTACGACATTCTCACATGTTAGGAGCAATGCGGGGTAATTCTTAGCTAGAGTTCATGCTTTAGACCATTGGAATTGAGGAAACCATGACAGGCGGATTACTTCACCGTAAAAGAAAATGCTCCTTTAGGAATCTGGCACCAAAGTCAGGACTTAAACAGGACACAATTATTCTTCAACATTATGCAGAGTCTTGGCCAGTCCCAGGGTACGTAATAAAGGGATAGAGACAGTAGAAGACATTTAAGCGTAGGGCAGCAGTAGTTACATTGATAGTATTTCCATATTTTGAAGGTGAAGAAGTACAGACATATTTGATGCTGGGAAGTTCGTGTCATTATAAAAAAAATTACAACTATCAATATTTGTATTTTAAGTTTCATTCATCTGTACTATGTAACATTGCATGTCGGAATGCGATAACACACAGTTCAGTGTGCTCATCCATGAAGAAAGAACTCCAAAGAGTGATGAAAATATAGTGAATGTAAGATATGCAAGCATGCCTCTACACCTGAGTTTGTTGTATTTTATTTTACTTGTTATTTCTATCTCATGGAATTTCAATTAACTTTGTTCTGTGAGTCAGGAATCTTTGGATATGAATCTCATAACCTTCTCACACCCACAACCAGAAGTGCTGCACATTTAGCACAGGGTCCTGTTCCACTAACTTTTTAGCCAAAAAAGATTAACCACTCTTCTTTGTACCATAATTATCACTCCAATTTAACTTCCTTCTGAAAGACACATGTCCTAGGTGTTGTTTTCCAGATTGGTATCAAATGGAAGAAAATGATGGAAAATTAACAACGAGGCTATCTATCTTTCTTCAAACAGTGCGTTCTGCTTTAAATCTTAAAGTTGTGACAGACTGTTTTCAACCCTTCTACTTACAGTTTAACATGACAATAATCCTAATCCCTTGTTGATGATGCAGGTCGTTATCTCTGATAAAGGTTACACTCCATTTGTCTGAATTATTGTAATGGTTGTATGAAAAATGAGCTGTGATGCCGAGCAAAATATAAAGTTCACAACATGATTAAAAAAGGGACCTTTTATATGACACAGCATCTGAAAATCCCTAATGTTGCATATACATAAGTAAAATATAAATACATTCTACATCACAAAACATGTATATAATATGCTAAAATGAGACATGCAGTTCCTTATGCTGACCATGTCCAGTGTTTTCCCTTATTAAAGTAGTCACATAGGATATAGTTACTCTGAGTAGTGTTAATATAAAGACGACTGAATACTAGATTTTAATATGCCCTGTTGACCAAAAAGTATCAGATCACTAGGCTTAAATGCTAGATAATCTCTTGAAAATGTAAAAAAATTGTCTAGCATTTAAGCCTAGTGATAAGATACTATGACACCATACATTGCAAAAGGTGCCTTAGAAGAACTGCTTGAAATATGATTGTTATCATAGTAAAAATGTAGATATGAAAAGCACTATGATTGTGAAAGACATCCTCATAGAGATATAATTTTAGAAGAATACCATTTATGACTTTCCAATTGTAATTAACTTTAAATTACCGGACTTAAAACTTCAAATTCTTTTTTCTAGAACCTATCATTGAAATACCCCAGAATTAAAAGTTAAAATTCTTTTTTCTAAAACCTATCATTGAGGTACCCCAAATTTCATTCATCAGCACTGTACATTTAGATTCAAAATTATACCACTTTAAAAAAATTAGAAATATATTTCCGCTGTAAATCCAATTCTCCATCGTTAATAATGTCTTCTACACATGTAAGCCTATTAAAGTGGCCTATTAAAAGGATAAAGTGTGGTATTTCATCCAACTGCATGCAATTCAAGGTGAAATTGAATATAGAAATATTGGAAAAAATTTAAGACCAGTCAAGAATGATGAACTATTGTTATATTGTTTAAAATGTTTCTTTTCACCTTGAAAAGATGGAAATCATAAAGACGATGATGACAAAAATACAGAGTTGTGCTAATACTGCCTTTGTGAGAGACAATACTGTAATGTACCCCTGGCAGATATAGGGAGCAGGGCCAATGGTGGTCATGGCAACTTTCACAGAAGGACCAAAAAGTTGTTATAAAATTATTCCTAGGAAAACTAATTCCATTTTAGAAGAGTAGCTTGAAAACTGCACACTTTTGTTGCACCAAATTGCATCAGAGCACATGCAGCCATAGAAAAATTTTCCAAAGGGTAGAGGGGCTCCCTGTCCCCACAGACCTCTGCCCCATATCACTGAACAATCAGTTTGGCCCCTACCACACAAATTCCCCACCACAATAATGTGTGTGGAAGCAATCCTCATATCATTACAAATTTGCACCCCTGCTGGATGGACTCTGGACACTGGACTCAAAAGTTGATCACTGACATGGCAGATACTGCAGTCAGTGCTTTGTTCAGACACCTGTCTTTTGTGACCTTGTATAATACTCCTTAGTGCCAAACGATATGTGACTAAAAATGGATATCGACGACAAAGAAAGTGATTTGACATATGTGAAATCATGATGGAAGACAGGAATGTCACTCCCACTACAGTAAAGGGCAAATTCTTGAAATTTTGTGTTGTCTGACAATAAGTGAGCATGAACTTATTGTCAGACCAAATTTCAAAACTTTGCCCTTTTCAGTAGTGGGAGTGACATCCCTGTTTTTCCTTGTACCCACTCTAATATTCATGCTGAAGTCCTGGAAAATTCCACACCTGATTTCCATGTTTCGTTTCCGTCATGTCCAAGAGAAAACTTTCAATATGTCACTGCATTTCATGAAAAAATGCAAGACATCTGTAAGTATGGCTTAACATTACACTATTCAGTGAAAATTTAGATGAGGATAAGGTGTTTACTCAAAATATTGGTATCACAAATAAAGTTAAACACTAGTTGATGGAAGCCTTCGGTGAATCATAGTTGCTTTCAATAAATAGTTCTGCATACAAATGTTAGCTTTTTGAGCCAGTTCCCTTAGACTGTGCACATGACGAGGATATGGACCATTCCTAACTGTAGTCACCCGCAACTGAAATAAGAACCCACTGAAACAATAATTACGTCAAAACAAGAGTGTAGATATAAAAGGCTTTACATGCATTGTTCGTAATGTATACAACTATACAAATACATATCTCTTACAAGTCTTTTTTGGTGTCTCCCTGCCAAGTTATCCCTGATATCGTTTCCTTCCTTACTTTTAATCATGCCCTTTTTTATCCCTGAAAATGTGTCAGAGGACTGCTGATCCCATACTTGGTACTACATCGAATACTGTGACATTCACAGCAACCAGTAAATTGCAACGGTTACCACGGGAGATGTTTCCCACAAATGTTTCTTCGAAGTGCTTCATAGTTAAGAGGCACTCTGAATATCACCTTTATAACTGGTACGGATCCTGTCTTTGATCCTCCAAATATTCAAAACCCTGGTCTTATAAAGCAGTTTATACTCACACACCACTTACCAGCACTCCCTTACTCTCCCACCCCCTTCCCCTAGAAACATGGAAATACCTGTATTAGGTATCATAAACAATGTGCTGAAGTAGTTTATATATAATGACAATAGTTCACAAACACGTTTGCTGTGTTACGACCGACAGTACATCTTACAATTTCATGTACCATGATCCCTACTCATGTTGTCTGTACCAGTCTCCTGATTTTGTTCATCCTCTGTTGACTTAGGTGGCAGCAGGGTGTCTATGAAGCCAGAGGCACTATTTTCCTGTGAGGCTGGTGGATTCTCCAAACTTTAACCAGCCTAGCTTCCAGAGAATCCCAAACACCACCATGTTAAAACGGCTGAAAAACTGGTCTGATCTGAGGGAAGAGTCGATTTCATGTAGTGAAACATGTACCAAACACATGATGATTGTAACATTCTCAAACATATGAACAAGTTGACAGTGGCTCAAATTCAACTGATTTCCTAACAGAGGCATGAGCTACATGGTAGTTGCGAACACCAGGCTCAAACAAAATGGTAAAAAAAGTCAGCCATAACAGCAAACAAGGTAAACTAATGGTAACCATGGTAATGAGAACAAAGAAATATGCTCAGGCAGGGATTGGTGTCGAAACATACTACAAACGATAGAAGTAGAACACATTAAATAAGGACATGACATTTTGACAACTGTTTCTGAACCTAGAGGACTGTATTTCTCTTTTTCAGTTTGACTTCATTGTATTTCAAAAAACGAAAATTAAAGATTAGGACAATGAAAAATGAACACAATCTTTGCTAACTATTACAAAGTTTATTACTACTTACTGACTGATACTTAACTGTGCAACAGTGTAAAAGCACTGAACTTTGAATGGATTCAATTATCACCACACCGTGTGCTAGGCAAACATCTAACTTACCTGAGAGTGAAATCATACAGGAATCTTTCCCATCTAGCTTTAATCCTTTCTCTGAGGCTGGCATTACTCATATCCGGCATACTGCCTGCAGCACTGTGAGACAACCAATGTCCGATGTAAAAATATTGTTCATCGCATTAATGAGATTCACTTTTCCTTAATCTTGGTTTGGTTAACACATTGAAGTGAATGCTGTTGCACTTGGAGTCCACATTTGTCTTCTTCCATGTGACACCTTATTTGTAATTCAGCATACGCAAATGTAAACAATGCTGATGGGAAATTTACTTAGTGGGATGCTATCATTTGTTTTTTTTGTTTTTTTTTTTCAATCAAAGCAATTGTTCTTTCATATTAAGAGGTCCTTGACATATGCACAATAGCTCCTCAATGACAAGATCAACTTCAGACTTACTTCAACAGTGGAACCAGAACTTTGCAGCATGTGAGTGCGACATTGTAAATGGACGAAAGTATTGCATATTACAGTTCAAACAAAACATTCATACAAGTTATCAAGTTAGTTCAGTTGTATGCTTTTCAACTTACCAACGTCCCATTGTTATGAGATAATCCACCTGCTGTCCCAAATGACGATCAATGGACCGCACGGTGTTCATGTTCCTAAATTTATCGATGAAATGAATATTCATTAAGTCAATACCAAAAGCATATGCCTACTCATCAAATGGAAAAGTTAAGCCTCTGCTATTTGCCAAACTTCAGCAAGTGATTCTGAAGGCTCGAGTAGCAAATGCTTTTCCCATTTTCTTGAAATCGTGAAACAATATTTCTGCTATGTATCTTTATATGCATTTATACAAATCAGGACACACAAACATTGCACATAGACATTCCATCACATATTCTTACAGAGAAGGCCATAAAATGAAAATGATATTTACCTGAAAACAAGGAAGAGTGATCGAGGAAATGTGTGAAGCAGGTCATTTACTCTTTCAACAAATTCTTCAGATCTATCTCGTAGATCTTTCATTTGATTGCCCAGCTTTTTCAGTTCTTGAGGATTGAGGCTGAAGGTCATGTGTAGCCCTCTACGGGCCTTCATGTTGATAGGTCTTTGAGTCATCATCATTGCAAACAAGAGGTACTCTGAAAGGATTTAAAATAGCAGCATGTATAAACAACATGAAATACATCAAATCCAAATATACTACAACTTTCAGAGAATTTATGAATTTATCAAAACTTCCATAGGTTGAAAAGGGGGCACCAGCTGAAAATTTCCTTTCTTTCTGGTGTTTACCCGAGCAATATGGGTCATCACTCTTCTTCGTATTTTTTGTTTACACTCTATTCAAGCCTTATTGTTGAGTGAATTAAGTGCAGCAAGTATAATGAAATGTTTTCTCTATTTATAAATTACATTTATTACTACAGCAACCACCATTGTGACCTATTGTTCACACACTGCAGTCACATTGTGTGCTATCCATTGATGATCATTGTTATTCTCCAGTCATGAATATGCAAATGATGGTTTCTTCAACTGTATTTCCAAATGTGGTTGAAAGGTAGTTGACCAATCACAAAGGCCAAAATTAATATTTATTTGTCGATTATAAAACACATCTATCAACGTGAGATTATCCCATGAAGCAAAGAACCATTAAAAAGACCATCAACAGCCTAGTTGTTCCACCTCTGGCCACTACAAACCAATACTCGTGAGATTTTACACATCTGTGGCTCCAAAATAAACATGACAAAATGGAAACAATGATGCTCTACAGTGTTTATCACAACATGTCAACTCTAGTTACTTATTTAGAGGAGAGGGAAGGGTAATGAGGGAGACATAGATTGTCAATTCAACTACCTTCAATTCCCATTTTACGAGCATTTGATCGCATTGCTTCTTCATCTTTGAGGATGACGGCTTTCCAGTATCGACAGAGGGGAACACGGACACTGATTGGAAGCAAATGATAATAATTCATCAGCTAACACAAAATAGAAAATAGTAATAGAGAGAGATAACAGAAAAAGAGCAGATGAAATTCAAAACTGGTTCACATGTGGAATTAAACAAACATTATTCAACTACAGTCAAACTTACTAACAGCTACAAGAATATTACTAATATTTTCATTGTTTTTAATATTCAAAGGTATCAAACCCACCTGGAAGGTATTTCTTCATAGAGGCCATGGTCTAATATGACTAACTCTGCTTTGCCTTGCGAGGTCTTTCTCACCAGAACTAGAAATATTTCATCAAAACCAGAAAAAACTTCAACCAGGGGTAAAATTAAAGAATAAGTGAGGATTTCCACAAATTACTTTATCTTTTGCATATTTCCATTTCAGCAAATTTCGATCCCAGGGGTAAAAGATTTGATTTGAAACAAATTTATTGGTAGAGAGGACTGCATGCACTTAGAGACAGTTACCCCATTTTTATCTTCCTCAATTGAGGCCAGTTACTTTTCATTTGCAATATAAATAATAGTGATTATATACAGTACCTGACAGTATCAAACTCGATTTTTATGAAAAATTGAACTTCATGATTCCTAACAACTGCAGAGATCAAATTCTTTGAAAAAAGTTCCTGTAGAGTGAATCATATTGTGTAATATGACAAGTTTTATAAAGCTGGTGTAACTAACAACAGTACATTGAACATACTTCTCTGGTAATGACAAGTCCTCATCATCACATCTACCATTTTGCAAAAAATTTCTAATTCTTCGAAAAGAATAAAAGATTTCTTGTTATATGCCACCGAATTTCTTTAGGGTTAAATGTTGTCAAAATACTGTAGTTACACAAGCATTTGTTATTCTGTATTATAGATAACTCACTATTTCCTGGATGAGGGTCACAGTGTACAAATCCCGTCTGGAATATCTGCTCTCCGAAGACTTCAATAATATATTTATCAATCTGTGTAAATTTATAAAGGAAAAAAAAATCTGAGGGCTTTTGGTGTGAAGGCACTGACAGAATCAAGTGACCAGTGAGTCCATCAGTCATCATTTCATCAGCCCATTTCATATAGTCCAGAAAAAAGCTTTCAAAGAGCAATATCACAATGGCAAAACTCATCACTAAATTTGCAAAAGCAATGTGCAGTGCTTTCACAAATCATTCATTATTGAATATGAAATATTTTCTTTTCATATTAAAGTTTCCAATGGACTAGGAATACTAAATATTGGGTGAATGAAACGTACACATCTATTTCACATTTAGATTCATTTTGATACAAAGGCTCAAATTTGACATTAAAAAAGACAGATTTGTTGTAATATGCAAACTGGACCATTTAATAAATGGTTGGTAATAACTCAGAGTTTGGCTTCATTCACTTACCTCTCCGAGGCTTATTCCTTGCTGTTCTATCTTCTCCTTTTCGGTTATCTTGCAAGCATCGATGTATTCCATCGTCAGAATTCTCTGAGGCAGAAGGAAATACTTTGCATGACACGGCACTCAGAATGAGCAGTTTGCATTTTGACCAGTGTTTACGCCATGGCCCAAAATTTGAAGTAGGATACCCGTTGCTTAGTCAGGGTAGTTACCTGGCTACCTGAAAGCATAACTACTGCCCATCTAGCAATTCAGTGTGAAGTCACAATACAACATTTTGCATTGCATGTTAACAAAACACCATGTATCTCACATACCAGCATGACAATGAGATAATTGGCATAGTGTAACTTTGGATCGGCATAGCATTTTCAGAACCAGGTCCCAGGGAAGAAAGGGAAGGTAGATCAACGCTTTCTAAAATTTGATGCAAAAACAGAGCTTTCTAAATTGCAAAGAAAACTGCCTGATGTTCCGCTCTTCTTTGGTGAGATGGATAGAGAAGGGAGGGGAAGGGGAGGGGGAGGGGGGAGGAGATGAAACGCATCACAGAGACAAGGAAAGCAAAAAATTGGGATTACCTTGACATCCATTGAAATGAGCCTCTCGACCATTTTTTTCATAGTTTTATGGTTTTACTAGAAGCAGTGCACATAATATGAAACCGTCCCAAACAGATAGAAACCAGAAATAACTACAAGGTAGCAATGTCTAAATAACACTAAAGATGTGCAGGCGAATCATGGCATTAAAACCAACAGAAGTACAAAAGCTGTATGATTACTTGAAAAAAAAAAACATATTAAGATTAGAAATTACACTGCAATGAAAAAAAAATGAAATAATAGTTCCTACCATCTGTACTGCACTTAACTTCTTGTACCACATACTGTAGTTTGCAACTGTATGTTGCTGATACAGTGATTCTAATGTTTTTTTACAGGAGAATGTTACATCAACTAATATCAATTGTTTAAAAAAAGTGCATCAAACTCACACAGTTAAGACTAGAAAAGACAAAGACAACAAAAATACAATTGATGCTGTAGTTGAGACTAAAGTCAAATCAAAACTGAAACTGTTACATTGAAAGAGTTATTCACTCCATTTTGCTGGTATCTCAATGTGACTATGTTCACCACAGCATACCAACCATGCTGTGTGGTAGTCTTACCTTACTTGTCATGTTCCACTTCACTTCAGGCACATATACATATGTTAAATGTTTCAGATCTGAAGCACACCTCTCAGAGTTTCGTCCCTCGTTCTCAAAATCTAACTCTTTAGCCAAAGGGCCTTCCATTTCCTTGAAGAAAACCAAGTCATTATATTAACCTTTTCATTCCATTTCATTTCTTGATATCATATTTACTTGTCTTCCATTTTATCACAATTACTTGTATTTAAGTCTATCACTTTATACTTGCCTTCAATTTTTCATATTTACATATATTCTGTTCTATCATATTTGTTTTCCAATCTATCATATGTACTACTACTTCATTCTATCATGTTTACTTGTAAGCCTATTGCATTCTCTATCATATTTACTTTTATTTCATTCTATCATATGTACTTTAATTACACTAAGGTGTTTACATTTGTATTGACTTCCATCCATGTCACTCAATGAAGAATACAACAACTTCACGATTTCATCCTTCATCGGGTTAATACGTAGTGAGAGAGCAGTAAAAATTCCAACACATACAGTTACAACACTCAAAACATGTAAGTTAAACCATTTAGTTCAGTCCTGCACAGCGTCTATTGGAGAATATTTTCTATTTAATCAGCATCTGGGTACTACAATATTGGGCTTAAATTTAGAAATTCTGAAAATGAAACTTGCCTAATCACATATAGAAAAGAATAGTGAACAACACAAACTTTGGTTCTTCATAACAGTTGCAGACAATCACATTATCCTGACACTCAGATGTTACCATGGCAACTGAGTGATTAGATCATCCTAGTAATTATACCAACCTTTAATAACTTTCTGAAGTCAAAAGACGATGGATAGACTAACTGAGAGAGACCAATCATGAATGAGATTGTCCACAGGTCACCGGCATATTGGTCTCTGAGGTTTATGTATTGTACCTGGAAAAATAACATACCAGGTAAGTTTTCACATTATGTAAAAAAAAAGATAACAAGTGTAATTGGATGCCTAATAATCATACTTTAACTCGATAAGTTTTCCACCAAGCAATTTACTTATGTGTAGCATGTCCTGTATCACATCAGTTAATTAAACAATTGACATTCCAAGAAATCAAGAACAGCAACAGCATACTGTACCTTCACTGCTACTTCTTCTCCATCATGAGTCTTTGCTTTATGAACTTGGGCCAAACTTGCTGCTGCAATAGGTTTGGTTTCAAACTCTGCAAATAGTTCACCAGGTGTGCCTCCAAAATCCTCCAGAAACATCCGATCCAGCTGATTGGGATATAATGAACAAGTCAATATGAATAAAGTCAAATTATAACATGTTCTATGTTGATAATATGTGATAATATGTGCTGATATGTCAACACTACCAGAACGAAATCTGTTAAACAATGATGAGTAATAAAAACACTAAACCAACATTCAAAGACACATATACTGTGTCTAAAGCACACAACAGTTATGAAGCATCATGATTATAACCTTTTACTTGCAACAAATGTTTAAATCACACAACCTGGGAAGAAACTAGCCCTGCAACTTGATAAGTGGGTGCTGTATCCTTTTGTACACTTATTTTGATGGCAAATGGTAAAGATACTTTTGTGTCTTTTGACATTTCTTTTTTTGATCTCAGTTGTTTGACAAAGATGAACATTTGTACAGAGTTTCTCTGTAATATCAGTTTAGATTAATGATGTAATTACTTTCTGTCAAGCATGAAAAGTGAATGGTTCTCCTCCTACAGTACACTTTCCAATGCACAGATATACGTTCAAACAAACCTCATGACAGTGCTTCTATTACTTTTGCTTTTCAAATAATACAGCTTTCTTCAAAGATTTATAAAGCTCATATAAGTACTGTATATTACACACTTTTCGTAACTTTTCACAACTTACTTCCTCATACTGCAATACCTTCTGTAGGCCTATAATTCAACCCAAGGACGAAATCAGCAAATCACAATAAGTACACTTTCACTGACTGCACATTTCAACAAACCTCTTTGTATTCTCGAGTCAGAGCTCTGTCGTGGAGGACAGAGAGTGTATTAAGGACCTCTTTGGGTAGAACGTGGTTGGCTGTGACCAAGCCTTGGCCAAGTTTAATGTACAGGCCACCATTTTTCAAGCATCCCCAGAGAATAAGATCTGCGGTCCTTTGGTTACAGGCTTTGACTGCATCTCTGTACTTGTCTGTACCCTCGGTCAATCTCCAAAGTGACCACTTGTAATCTAAGGTTATTTTAGATCCTACATAAAATGTCCTATAAAAACAAAAATGTAAAAGCTAATACAACTTACTGCTTTTATATTAGGTGACAGCAAGAGGAGACATGCACCAACACCATGTTTTGATCTACAGGCAAGTCAGACAAAATCGACGAAAGATGAAGGAACTGCGTAAAATACAGCATTCAATCATTCCAAGTAACTTTTTTTTTTATTTCAATGCTCTTACTTTGTAGGGTCAGTACAAGGTGGATTCCTGTGGACGTGGCGAATGGGCCTTTTGACTTCATACATTTTACAGAAGTATAACACACTCTAAAAGGCATCATGTGAAAAAAGACAGTAGTCTTCAGATAGGAGGAAAAATAATTGGAAGTAGCCTACAGTAGTACAGTTTTAAACATGGTTCCTCATTCCATGCACCTTCCACAAGGAAAGAAATTAATTGCAATTGACTGTGGATGCTATATAATGCACTTTTGAGTGACATAAGGTAATGCTTTGGTTTGGCAACCTGATGCAGTTGGTTGTTGAATCAAATCAGGCTCTAACATTAATTCTGCAGAGTTTTCTTTAACTGTGAGGTCTTTCTGCAAATATGATTGCAGGGTGCTGTGTTACAGTATTGACTTTCAACTGCAGTTCCAAAAGCTGTAAGTGGAAGTAGACAAAACAATTGGTATTCATCGTTGGTTTTTATGGACTACATACCATCCTTGTAAACATGACAAAACATTTCTTACATTTCAATAATCCACTGTACAATATGTATGAAACTTTTTATTAATTTACATCTCAAGTACATGTTAAAGACTATGAATTTTACCTCATAAAACGGACTAATCCTTGTGCACCAACCCTTACTTTCCTTTTCCCCTTGGCATCTAAAGAGGCATAGGTAATTCCTCCAGCTACCAGGCCAAGACCAACGAAACCAAGAAAAAATTTCTGGAAGAATTTTCGCTTTGGTTTGGAAGAAGTCAGAGCAGCCTTAGTGTAACACTTGCACGGAACAGAGGGCGGTATTGGCACTTTAGGAAGAAGCCAGGCAATCTCCTTGCAGTGGGTTTGTGTTACTGATCTTACCGTCAATGTTCTGAACATGGTCAATGTTTGTATAACACAAGCTGTGAAGTGTGGACAGAATGACATGACATGTATTAATTATCAAATTATTACAACTTACTTAAAAACTGCTATGGATATATCTTCTTTGAGTTCATATAATTTAGCTACAGTAAAACCTGACAAACGGTACAAATATATAAAGTAAAATCTTCCATTTCTAGATTCAGAGCTAGTCATACAGTATGTCTACTGTAAGTAAAAAAAAAACAGTTTGTCCACGTCCATATCCTACAGTCTTTTGCAGTCACATCAATTTTGCTTCATTTTTTATTTTTGAAAAATATGTCCTCTCGTTCCACATTTTTGTTGGTAATTTATCAGGTGCTGTAAACCTCTTGAGCAAAAAATGAAACTTGATCTGGAAAATCATTTCAGGTTTGTCATGTAGGCTCCATAAAATGGTATTTACAATGTATGTACATGTATTGTCTCAATGCATTACGGTACACTACAACATGCAATAGGGACTTTAACAAAAACAGGAGACCATTTTGAATGTCGGTCACTTTAAATGTCATCCATTTTGAATTGAAAATATAAAATAAGCACCCCCGTTGCACCATTTTTTAGAAAGTCAGAACGATCAATTTTTCAGTGGTCTTATTCAAATACTTCTCATGGTCACAGATTTAAGCTTCAAAAGATGCAGTGTATTTAACTGTATGTTAGAAAGTAGTTGTGGATGATTTTTTTTTTCTGTGGTCTTACTCAAGGAGTTCTCATGGTCACAGATGCAAGCTCCAAAAGATGCAGTGTAAACTGTATGTTAGAAAGTAGTTGTGGATGAATGGAATGACCTTCCAGTCTGTGATGTCTACTGCATGCAAGAGTGTTATTGCCCTTAAGAATATTTTCGGCAGTGTGCGAGATTCTGATTGTTTATTTTGGGCTTGAGGATGTCTGCTCTGTCAGGGTATCTTTATGAGGAAATTGTTATTTCTAGCCTTTTGCTTACTAAACTTACAGCACTTGGCCTAGCATACTGAAGAGCCCTCCAGATCAAAGGTCTGCGAGATAAAATGATTACAACCTAGGCATACATTACTGTAGTACACTTACAACTTAAATCTGGAGACCTTGGGTGTCTTTCAAAATTTTCCATCGGTACAGTTAGTGGCTTTCGTATATGACTAAGCTAGGCTAATGCAGTACTTTTACGCTAATATAATACTGCAGAATATCATACATTCATACTTAAAGCAGGCGATGGTACAGAGTATATACTGTACAGTAATCGCGAAACCGATAACGCATTAAGTCTGTTGCATGAATCAGGAGCTGAAAGATAGAAAGGGGACATTTTATGAAGGGATATAAAAAAAAAAACTCACATAAGTTCCACTGCACGATCTAGATCCTCCCTGTATTTCCTAATAATTTAAGAAACAATGTAGCAAACGTAGTTTACCAAAGTCTTTCTTAATTTAGGTTGCAATCTTTTTACCACTGTCGTGTACATCACTCAGTCAACTGGACTTTGCGTAATGCTGGATGCTTAACGATAAAACTCCTCCCATAAAGCAGAGATAAGACGCCAATGTGAGTGAGTGGCTGAGAGTATGGAAAACAACAGCTTGATGACGAGCGCGAATCCATTCGGCCTGCATGGTCTGTTTTTCTGTTATATAACAAGTTTCCAGAACTAATTCGAAAACTTACGGTGATCGTGCCTCAGCTGTGCCCAACAGCTGTGTCAAACAGTAACGTTTTTGCCCATTTTTAGAAATTTGGTGTCCATTTTTGCCACTATCCAGATAACATCGTGACTGATCTAGAGCCGAGGCTCTGGAATTGTCTGCCCATGGGAGTTCTCATCTCCCACGTTTCTTTCATTTTGTCTAGACTGTCGATCTGGACTGTCGCTCGCATTTTCACCCCAGAGTGGAAGTCTTCCCCTCCCCCTCCTCAAGTACCTAATAGTTCGCCTGGCTTAAACTGAGTCAAATGCCGTGGTATTTTTCAATTACAATTTTCATGATAGTAGAAACTGTTTTCACTAGAGCAACAATTTTAACAGCAAAAATGAAGGCACGTCGAGGGGAAAAGGACTGGAAAAACTTGGAAAAATTATTATCTACGGTGCACCGGTATCATTTATATAAAAAAAAAATAAGAAGAATTTTTCACTACTTTTATGCCGACCCACTTTTGTTGGCAATTATTCGAGACATAAATTTTAGACTTCAGGGATAATTTTAACGCTTTGCCTCAAGAGCGACATGTGCAACCGGAACTTGGTAGGCCTTCTCGTGATTCTAGCTGTAAATTGTGACGTAAATTTAGATTTCATATTGGGAATTCCAGGAAAAGCTATGCTCATCTTTGCTCTTTCCAAACATAGCTAAGGCTTGTGATTGGGTCTATGTAGTTAAACAATTGCGTATGAGTGTGCGTTGTTATACAAGGTGCGTGTTTCACCTCGGACTGGGAGACATGACATTTGATAGGTCTTCAGATGGAATAATGGGACCCCGATGTGGCCGTTTGCAAAAGAGTCTAGAGGCTCTAGGTGATTTAAAGGCCTAGTGGATGGACTTAAATTGTGTTCATTTTTTTTTTTTTTTTTGAGAGCTCTCATAACTAACATGAGTTCCTAATTAACATTTAGGCCTAAGTGTATTCTGCTCGATATAGTAGTCTTGAACCCTAAAAAAAAATGATTTAGTTTCTAGGATCATCGAACGATGGTCACTCTAAGATTATGGCACAATTATAGCTCACGGGGAAAGCCTATAATCTAGGGTTCTCCAAGCATTCACGACACACGTATTCTGGTACTGGCCCCATGATGTACATTGACTTGCATATACCAGGAGTGCCCCAAATTGAAATGTGGGCGACATATGTGACTAAATGACAGGTGTGAATGTTCAAAGCCGTCCTGACAGGGGGATACGCACTGCACTTTTTAATAGCGTGGAGCAAATTAAACAGGTTTTCCTCTGGGGACTGGGATAATACCCTGTAATATGACCAGAAGAAAACTCCGAAAGCACGCAGTATTCGCAGAATAGCAGGCTTTGGAACGAAGCATTTCTGTATCTTTCCAGTGGTACTAAATGTGGAAAGTGGTCACATATTTCACGAAAGGGAAGTCACCAGGGTCTAGTGATTGGGGGGCACATTTTGTTACACGCCCATGAAAGACATGTCAGGGCGCGTATCTAGGATTTTTCAGGTAGGACTATCTAGCGGGATGTCACCATCGGTTGGCATGGAATGTACAAGTAAATTTTTGAGTTTAAACCCTCCTCTTCCCCCCCCCCCCCCCCACATCGTTGAAAATGGCAATTCCATGTCGTCCTAAGCTGCATATACCACGCCTTATGGATCTCATGTCTGCCGTTTCTCAATAAACTAGAAAAAAAAATCATCCGACTGTATGAAAAATGGTGATAATTTGGATTGTTTTAGTTAGAATGTTTCCCTTAGGCTATTCAATCGCGTTCGAGAGTGGCTCGGTAACCTTTGAAAACATCTTAAGATTGCCAAGGGCGCAAGCAAAAAGTCTTACGGTTGCCTGCATCTCCAATTTAAGAGGAGCGCCACGATACTTAGCGCTAGCGCTTAAAGTACAGGGAAAAAAGGCCTAAAACAGCTCGCAGACCACCGGAAATGGTGACCAAACCCATTCTTACGTCTCACTCCACATATGCAAAATGAATGTTGCTTAAATTCGCTTTCAAATAACTTTATTTTGGGGGTCAAAATGTGATTAGGGAAATGCACGCCTCATGCCTCCCCCGTGGCGGCGCAGCTGATGAGTGAAGGACTTTGTGGTACAGGTAAGAGAGAAAGATGGTGGGGTCTATGAACAAGAATTCCACGTAACTTGGTCAAGAAAACATCATGAAAGCTGTAGACGGTTAATTCTGATGTGCGCGAAAGCGAAGCGGCCCGAAAAAAAATGACATATCATATGAAGCACATTCAAGTCAAATTTTATTTTGTGATATCCCTGACATGGCAGTCCGCCATTTAAGGAGTCCGTTTGGAATCTCTAGCTACCCAGTTGAAAAGTACTTTTCACGAAGTGAGTGGGGGGGGGGGGGGTAGGGGTGTGAGATAAGAATGGACCATTCTTAGCAGCTAATCTCATAGTACACTGAGGTTTTTCGACCGGGAAGGCGATGATGGCTACACTTTATAAGTCCTGTCAAAGGGCTGCTAGCTCAGTTGCAGTGACGTGCACCAGAAAAGGAGGCACTAAGGTATTATTGCGATCCTAGGAAGCTTTAAATTGAACGACGCGATCGTTATCTGCAACGAAACGAAGTCACCCTCCTTCACAGTATGTGGCATGAAAGTAATTCAGCGTTCAGTTGTACCTGATATGTACAACGTGGTTTAACATTATTTCGCCTTGTGCTTGAAACGGTAACGTCACAACTTCCTCCACCCCCCCCCCCCCAAAGTGCATGATATTGTGTCGCCACCCATCAAAATGTGGGGGACGTGTGGGTCTTTTTCACACACTTTGGAAAACGTCGAAAAGTTTGTTGAATTCTGACTCACATATCTATAGTCACCTACAGTATCCGGTGGAGAAAATTGTTCGAAAACCTGTTCGAAAAAAAACGACATGAAAGGTCAATGGATCTGCTTTCAATGGAGTAGCAGCATACTGTGTGGTGAAAAGTTTGACAAGGTTTGATATGGAAACTTGAATGGTTTAGCGTGTAAGTCGAAATGAGGCAATTTAGGCGCACGCAATTTTGGAGCAGACGATGCAGCAACATCTTTCCTCATTGCTGCAAGTTGTAACTGTACATCACACAACTCTTTATCCCTACATTTTTAATTCCAATTGATGTGCTCTTTCATAACGTGCTATCCTTTCTAATTCTTGTCTCTCGGACTTGATAAATTCCTGTAACTCTTTTCCACTATGACCCAATTTCTCACCCAATTCTGCTTCAGTTTTAGTATCCATAGTTTCTGGATTCAATACAATTAATACCAAACACACAGAACGCTTGACAAATGTACTAACCCCTATGCAATAATGAATGAGCCCCAATACAACTATATACAAACAAAACCAATAGCCAATAGCATAACATTTTAATATTTTACAATAATATTGTTACGAGAAAACGGCTGTCTTTCTCGTATATTCATATTCCTCCACTTGAACAGCTTATCTTAACTAATTGTATGCTTTTACTTGCAGGCAATGTGGTATTTCAAGGAAAAACCGTATTTTGAGATTTGTGCTCGTAAGTGTAGCGGGGTGGTGATTCAGGGCTGAATGCCAGAGTTTGCAGGCTTCCGGTTCACAAGGTCGGCTTTGTTCCACCGAGAGGGGGGTAGCGAGGTTCGTCCAGACAGTGAGGCGGGGTTAGTTTGCTTACGGTAATACGGGATAGAATACTTGACCATCTTGTGATTAGACCTTTGTGTATGTCAATCTAGCTTGATGTGCCGTAATTGGTCAAGTTGCTTGCATAAGACTTTACACAGTAATTTGTTTTGTGTGGGATTTTACACGATAACGGGGTGCTTTATAATGCCATGTACGGCAGTGATTTTATTCAGAAGTTTAGGGTGTACTTGTACACTGTTACCAGGCAGAATCTATGCCGAATTTTTATCCATCTGCTGATGGACGATTTTTAGGGACTTAGTTTATTTTTGACTTATTAGTAGAGCGGTTTGCGCTGCGTAGTATTTACGCTGCTGACTCTCAGCTGCGTTGCGTATGTTCAGCTGCTGAGCTGCTTCGAATTTATCTTCAACGCTGCTGAGTTTCAGCTGCGCTGGGTTTAGCTGCTGAGTCCCAGCCGCGCTGCGTTTTAGCCGCTGAGCTTTGGCTTCTCGCTTTCAGCTGCGCTGCGTTTCAGCCGCTGAGGTTTAGTGGCAATGCCTGAAGCTACATTGTACTGTTTACGTTAGTTTGGTTAGCTGCGATAGCAGAGTATGAGTATTGGCTTACTGCACTTGCTGTTTATTAATTTGTTGAATTATTTTATCACCTCATTTGCTTGGTATTGCGACAGTGGTGATGTCTTCAATTATATTTTCTAAACCTTACATGCTCTGTTAGTATACTCATTTATTTTCATCGGTGTCATCCAGCCCCTACCTCTCTAGGCTCTCGTCCTTCCCCCTACCCCTTCACCGACCTGATTCCTCACCACACGACTGGCTCGGGCAAACATTACAATACGCTGAACTTCTTTAAATGAGTCTCCCGGATGGGCCCCCCAAAAATGTCACGGGTTAGACTGGAGCTCAACATATAGAAACCAACGCTATCTATAATCAAATAATGCTTTTAATTAACATTGCTCGAATTTGCAAACATATATAGAGGACACGTAGAAATGAATTAGGGTAAATCAATAAAGGAGAAATAAGGAAAAACTGATTCCAGTCAATAGTGTCCTGTTTCCGGTTTTCAAAAGAAAAAAAATAACTCTTTCCGGCGAATGCTCTGTTCTTTATGAATTTATCTTGGAAGTAAAACTGAAAATAATTCTTCGACAAAATGTTCTCTTCCAAAATGAAATACCGTCACCCTCTTGATGGTGAACTTATAGTTGGGCACGAGCCCCTCTTTCGAAACGTTATTTCCTTGGCAAAAAATAGGCTACTTCCCCCTTACTGCCTTCTGGCTTACTTCCAAATGTAAGAGCTTGCCACTTAGCCATTAAATCTTTCCTGTCACAGGAGCCATACTTATATTCCTGAATTGGCAGAACCAATGTTGCCTCTGTCCGTCCTGGTGGTTCTCATAGAGTTTGTTGTGACCTGTAAATTTCCACACCTAGCCCCAATTTGCACCTAACGGTACCTGTACAGGTTACAGTTGGCCTGACCTTCACTTCACAGTGTCTTGAGCAGAAGTGACTCTCTGCTGTTCACAAAACCCATCAGTGTGACCAACAACCATCTGCTACAACATCACACAATACTTTAAACAAACAACAAAATATGTGATTGCATAGCATACATAATGTCCACTATGTGATTGCATTGTTCACCATATGCAAGATGCCATGTATCCCTCGTATCTCATGCACATTGCCACCAATACCATGAGGAATGGTCCATTTACTCCACAGGTAAGTAATTATATAACAAATATAAACACAATGAAAACACCATTGTGACAGAGGTCAAATTTGACACCGAAAAGTTTGCTTCCGCAACTCCTTCTACACCGCAAAGCTGTTGAGGGTCAAATTTGGTTGATAGATGACCCATGGTCTAAATTTAAGGTCAGAGATCAGAGGTCATGGGTCAAATCACTAATCGACAAACGGCTTTGAAAAAATTTGTCACCATTCTGTCTAAACAGTAAGTCCAATGAATTTCTAACGTGGTCATTAGAAGCCTGGTTATGATATGTAACCTACTGTACGTTTTGATGGGAAAAGAAATTGAGTAATGCAACTGACTGTGGCGTGTTTCTTAGAACTCTTAAAAAACGCCCAGAGCGAATGAAAGGGTTCACTTTGACGTGCACATGATCTACATGGGAATATGTAGGGCTACTTTGACGCGCATGGGACTTCTGCATTCACACAACACTTGCGCGTTCCTTTCACATGCAAGTGTGCTGCGCCTAGCTATACGTGTACTTATGTACTGTGTACAATCTAAATGCGCTGGGTGTTCGATCAAACTTTCGATCGACTATAATACATATAGTACGTGTACCTTCAGTCGATCGGTACTTTGAGTCAATCAATGCATTTTAAACTCCAGTGAGGCAGTGTGGACGCAAAGGAATTCCAAAGCTTCATCATATTTACTTCAAAGAACATCTAAACAAGTATTTGCCGAGTTATTTTTCATTTCCATGGAAAATTTTACTCACAGTCGTATTTTTAAATTTCAGCAATGTTGCCGACTATCATATTTCAAATCGTACCAAAATAGCGACTAGAGTGTCTTCGGTAAAACTCTCATTCAGAGTTTGGATAGAGGACACAATTTTATCGTCTTTTGACATTATTATCTCATTGCCCTATAGGGGCTAGATGAGATATTGTACTCACTTGGCTAGTGGAGCTATATATTGTACTGTGCACCCATGGGAGAATGGTTGCCATGGAAACGCTTGGAGTGGATGAGTAGCGACACCCCAGTTGTACCCCATGGTAGAGTGACCATGGGTACAGGAGGGTCCTGTTGGGTGGTATAAATGAAAACGTGTCCGTGCCAATGTGTGTGCGTGTGTGTATGCGTGTGTGGGTGTGTGTGTGTGCGTCCGGACCTGTCCAAATTGTGGTTTTTCCAGAATAGTTTGAAAAGCATATGAGCGATTAAGTTGAAACTTGGTAAGGTTGTGTATGATGCCTGTATGTACAAGATGTATTAGTTGTATGGTAAAATCGAGTCACATTTGCTGATATTTGAGGAAAAAAGTCTATTTTGCCCCAAAATTGCTATTTCCAGCATATCTTGAGAAGTATTTGAGCATTTAATGCAAAATTTTGCAAAAACTTGCATGAGAATGAAATATTCAAGGTATATCACTTTTGTAGTAAAGAGAGTGAAATTTGCTGATTTTTGAGAAAAAAAAAGCCAATTTTGCCCCAAAATTTGTATTTCCAGCATATCTTCAGAACTATTAGATCAATTAACTTACGGTTTTGTAAGTACTTACCTGAGAACACATTGTTCAACATAATATTACCGTAATGTGAAATTGAGTCAAATTTGCTGATTTTTTAGAAAAAAAGCCAGTTTTGCCCCAAAATTGCTATTTCCAGCATATCGTGAGAAGTATTTGAGCATTTAATGCAAAATTTGCAAAAACTTGCATGAGAATGAAATATTCAAGGTATATCACTTTTGTAGTAAAGAGAGTGAAATTTGCTGATTTTTGAGAAAAAAAAAAGGCCAATTTTGCCCCAAAATTTGTATTTCCAGCATATCTTCAGAACTATTAGATCAATTAACTTACGGTTTTGTAAGTACTTACCTGAGAACACATTGTTCAACATAATATTACCGTAATGTGAAATTGAGTCAAATTTGCTGATTTTTTAGAAAAAAAGCCAGTTTTGCCCCAAAATTGCTATTTCCAGCATATCGTGAGAAGTATTTGAGCATTTAATGCAAAATTTGCAAAAACTTGCATGAGAATGAAATATTCAAGGTATATCACTTTTGTAGTAAAGAGAGTGAAATTTGCTGATTTTTGAGAAAAAAAAAAGCCAATTTTGCCCCAAAATTTTTATTTCCAGCATATCTTGAGAACTATTAAACCAATTAATTTAGAGTGTTGTAAGTACTTAGCAATAAACTGTTACAAATTCCCATGTGCAGGCCATGTACTGAAATCAATGTGCATGTTGGCGATGAGATACGCAACTCCGTGGATTGCCCTCTTGTTGTGTATTTATTTGATAATAAGCAGTATTTTGATAGATCTTTTTCTGACGTGATCGACTCAAGGTTTCATCATAAGCCTAGTGTTATGTACGGCCACGTTAAATTCAAGACCTATTTCCAAGTAATTACTCATTTTTAACACAAGCAAAAGGTATTAGAATGAAAAGGGCAAATTTATGAGTACTTCTGTCAAGTTAAATATATTATAATATATATTTTCATATTTTTAGGGTTAAAATGTTTGTTAGGTGATCGACTCATAGTACCCCCATGCTACATGTAAAAGAGCGAATGATTGTGGACAACGATAGGGATGAGATACAACTCACTTTTTTTATTCAAATGAACTTGTCCCTATTTATTTGTTGGAAAGTATATCTGTAGAGGATCTAAATCGTTGTCGTGGCTAACACGTGCTCCCCTAACAATTAGGATTAATTAATCATTTAACAGGTGCCTTAAATGTTTTACCTCAACCATCTTAAAAGTAATTTATTTAACGTGTATATCGTCATCTGTATTTCCCATGAATTTTGACCTAAACACCTAAATTACCACACTCACAAGACACGTTCTTTCTACGCGATATCGGAAATAAAAATATCGTGTTGCACACAAGGTGAGAAGACAAATTAAGAAAGCATGCAACCTTTACTAACAGAGAATTAGCCTGTTGTCTTTGAATGCGGGACATAGTGGCACCAAACTTGCCTTCACACAAATCGTGTATAACTTTGTTTCGCGTTCTCCAAATATGGAACCCTTGTTGAAACTCTATGAATTGAATGTACTATAGTGCCACTTGTATTTTGCAAGGCCAAAAAAAAGTAGCAAATGTGTCACGTGAGTGAGTAACGCAATTGCTGTGTATTTAAATTGCATCCGTATCAAAGCATTTACGTGTGACGGGGGCAACTCCATTTTCACAACTGACTGATAACAGCCAATTCTCCGAAAAGATACAGTGTTAGCCGCGAATAAATTAATACCTTTACACAACTGCTCTGTGTAAGGGTAGAAGAAACCGTATCGTAGCTTTATCGTATAACCATGGAGCTACTACGAATGGAGTAAAAGCATCTGTTCCGACATTCTAAAGCTGAAATCCCTCATGAATTGGTACAAAGGACTATCATCTAGGAGATTACTGGAGGTTAAGCAACAGTTGTAGGAAAGATATAGCGCCCCCTAATTCCTAGTACAGACATACTGTTGTCTTTGTCACAATTATTAAGTAATATTAGAAGAGATTTCCGAGGATGCGCACTTGTGCGCAAATATGCCATCAATTTTGAAATAAGAATGTAGCTTTACGATAATCTAACATTTTTATCCTCTACCCCAGACAAATCTAACCCCTTGGAAAGATCTTTTGTCCAGTGAAAATATTGCCCTTACAAGAAATCCTCACGAGATTCTCGCAATATATTCTTATGACATTCACGCAAGACTTTTGGGATATGAGAAATTCCTCAAGTCGTTCTTATGAGATCTGCTAATTAATGAGTTTCTGGTGGCATTGATTCCGATATTGGACAGCCTGGGATGAAGCTGGTGTTAATCTGATCAATTTGATTCTTTACTCAGCTTGTTTTCTGTCTCTTGACTTATGGGTACTCCGACTGATCTAGTTGTTATAGGGGCTGGGTCCTCATTAAAAAAGGAACAACTGTTGTGAGATATGAAATATACATTTAGTGATGTATTGTCTGTATTAGTCATTAAGAACCTTAAAAATGTTATCAAATCTTATAGAGTATTGAACGATTTTACAGACACAGAATTCCTGTCCTATAACTGCATTGTAAATGAGCATTGGCTAAGTAAGCAAATATTTGACTTCAGGACAGGGACTCGCATTATATGTCTGATGTTATCCCTCATTTCAAGGATATCCTTTATGAGTGTTTTGTTTTGGTAGTTTTTTTTTTTTTTTTTGTAGCATGTGTTTCCGTCGTAATAAAATATTGATATCACTTGCAAAACATAAAAATTTTCACTAAAAAATAATGAAGCTGCGCACTACCCCACGTTATCATCATATCTTTTCATCAAACTTTCAAAAAGAGTATGTCAAAAACTGTAACAGATGTCAGCAAAATTCTAACTGATTTTTTTTCTCAGTTTCACTCTGCAAATTTTGAACAAAGCCAGCTCTTTTCTAGTTGCATATCAGATGGACTTTAAGAACAGGGGACATATAGCTAGATACATATGTATAATGATAAAGATCCCCCCCCCCCCCCCCTTCATCACCTCACGAAAGTTCCTGCAAGGGAGTGTGGATGAGCTACGCGTGACCTGCTTTTTCCTTCTTTTCTTTTTAAAGCAAAACTATTCTTTGGATTACCTCTTCAAAAGAGGATTGTCTTCAGTCACATTGCATTCTCTAAATAAATCTGTAACAGTTCACCTGTAAGATAATGGAAGTGAGAGTAGAAAGGAATGCGGATTAGGGGGACAAGAGTTTCTGCATATTTAGGACGTTTTGGGGGAATGCGTTGTAGCGGCTTGACATTTTACCAGCTGGCGTTCGGCACCTCCCTGCATCTACTAACTACTACCGAGTTGTTGTTATCCCTGTACGGTTCCATGTTAAATTCCCTGAAAATGTAAATATCGCTTATTGTGTTGTCAAAATTGAGGGTATGAGAGCTACTAATGCAACCAGGGATTTTAAGAGCATGTCGAGATGGGTTACAACTAGCACGAATGTTAATTCAGAATTTGCTAATCAGCGTCAGCTCTACTGGTAAGAGAAATTCTCCCATAGCAAAGGACGGGGCGATTTTCTTCTTTTTTTTGTGTTGTCAATCTTGACGAGAATATCGGACGGAACATCGGAGAGAGAGAGGCAATGAAGATATTGCAGTTGTGCCCATCGAGCAACGGAATGGTAGTTTTAAGTGCATTAAGTTACGTTAAGTTAAAGTTTGTTTTCGGAAGTGACACCAAGGAAAGCTTCACTGGGACAGGCTCTACTAAACGCATCACAGGGATTTTGAAGGCAAAGGCACGGTGTTTTGCCTTTAGAAAAGATAGAGTATATGAAAAAAAAGAGTATACAAAAGAAAGACTATATTAAGAAATATAAATTTAGAGACGTCAGTTTCATGAAGCACCAGCTTTCAAGGTAAGAATTTTTTATGTTAATGTCGGCAGTTTTTTTTTTTTTTTGTGGGTGCGTCATATATCATTTATTATCAGTACACTGACAGTTAATTTGCAGTTTGTACCCTGGAGAATATTCAGGTTACGTAAAGGGAAGCCTGCGTTACGGGTATCGCTCAGATAGTGTTTGCAGTGAATTTGGATTTCGCAGTTGGGGAGAAAGGAAGACAAGAATGTGGTTAAATCTTAGGTTGAATTTGGGCGTTTTGTATCTGATGCCTGTGTGCAACGCTTTATGGAAACCTTTTATCAACATCTAGGAAGCAGTTGTAGAAGAATATTTGATGAGCCAAATGTGAATTTCGGAGAGCCGAAAAGTCTGATTTATGTTGGATTTACCTTGGCGGAAAAGGTGGATGTTTTGTTCCAAGTGGGTCTTTGTGCAATTGTCGATTATTATTTCGATTTTGTTTTTGTACTAGAGCTGAGGGGCTGGGTGGTAGTCTGTTAGAAGTGTTGCTTATAGTACGATCTTTACTGACGTACTGCTTTAGAGTGATACCATTGTGGCCGAATTCCTGAAGGGGGTTTGGAAATAACCTACAATTATAAAGTTCATCAAAAAGGAAGAATATGGGAACGCGGGGGGGGGGCTAAATTTTAGGCCTTTGATATATAACATTATGTTCAGGGGAGGAGAAGGTGTCAAATGTAAGGATGTAAGCTTCTAATTCGTTTGAATATAGTAAAATATTTTCATTTAAATCTTAAAAATAGAAATAAAAATGTTTCATCTTCGATGGTATGATCTGTAACTTGCCACTGTTTGGATTATGGATAGTGTTTATGGGAGTTTTCAACTTCTTCAAAAATGTTTTGAGACTTGGCAGATCATTAAATAAGTTTAAATATTCATCATGCTCTTTTAATGATAATTTCTGAATGTGAATCATATGCGGTTTGGGAAGACGGTACAGCATGATACTATGCTGTAGGCCTGTCCAATCAATAATGGTGGGAAATGATATTATGATTGTTCTTCGAAGGACAAGTCCTGATAATAACATGACATCACTGATTTGATGGCAAACGTCAATGTATTTACAATGTACCCAAAGATTATAATGAAAACACCATATGTTTTCGGAAGGTCAGCTTCCATCATCAGGTTATTGTAACGTCGACCGTTGTCTTCCACAGTCTACAGATTGAAGCTTCAAAATTACTCAAAACATCAGAGGAGACGAGTTGTAAAGTTAACTGTTTTTATTGAATAATCTCGGTTGATCAAATGGTGCATGAATCACGAGTTATGGCAATGGCAGACTTTACAAAAATTGGATTGAGATTAAAAAAAGAAAGCAAATGATAATATACTGGGCTGTCCCCAAGCTACTTATGTGAATACCCAATAACGCAGTGACAAGACCCTACAGCAAAACAATGGCCCATTTACAAAGTTTGACGCAGTTTACGCAGTTACGCACTTACGCACTTACGCAGTTACGCACTTACGCAGTTACGCACTTACGCAGTTATCGGCTCCTGCCGAGATCTGTTGTTACTTTCAAATTTTACGGGCTCTTTCTGACTAAACGTCTACAACATTAGCTCCGCCGATCGTCAATATCCTACGATGTATATTAATTAGATTAAGGGGAAACAACGATTGAAATAACGGTGGATTCAGGATAAAATTTGTACCCGCAACCCTCGACTCAGAACTTGCATTCCCTCTTAGCGTAACGATAAGAAATATTAACCCGCCCTCGTCAATTATAGAATTTCAAGGCTCTTTAGTGAACTAGCGACCGGTGATAAAACTTGCCTAGACCAACATGTCACAGATGTATTACTTAGCCTATAAAACTTTTGATTTGCATAAATATTACTTGCTAATAAAGTTTTCTCGGTCTCAGAGTACGGACAGGCTAACGACAGGTCACATAACCTTAGATTCTACCGCCGATAACTGCACCTTGCTTTTACTTAAACTATCGGAAATATTAACTTCGGAGAAACTTGACTTACTTTTCAACTTACAAATTAAATTAAAATAGCCGTACCATGCACATAATCGTTCAACACACAATACCGTTCGAATCGGAACAACTTACATGTTATCAAGTAAGAGTGAAGCACCCCTTAGATGTTTTCCTGCCACAGTCGAAACTCCGTCTCCTCGTGGCGAGATAAAACAACTCTACAAACCACGCTACTTCTGGAATTTTCCATCAGTACACTGTCGACCGTCTATTGGTCAGAACTCACTGACAAAAGAACCCCTCTTTTACTCCTTTGTTCAACGGATGTGTGTTACGGTGACGTCACACATCCGCTCTCTTCTAGAAAAAATCTATTTTTGGATTATAAGGCGGAAAGGTCGGGACTCGACCTTGCTTTGGACTTAACAAAAAAAAACATGATGGGTTAAAGAAAACAATTTACGTTAAAGAGACCTCCAGTTTCCGTTACATTATTAATAACGATAAGCAAGACGAAGTGAATGACTACCAATCGGTAGTTCGTGAAAAAAATTAGGAGAAGTAACGACTTACTTGAATAGAGAAAATAATAGGGATTCGTTGTTATTTGCTCAGATTAGACAGATTCTACTTAATAGAAAGGCTTGCTTTGAGTTTAAATGCAAAAAAAGATACTGATGGAAAAACGATATTGATGAATATTTCAACCCTGTGGATTGCCTATTATTTGTTTTGATGCAGGGCTCGAGAGATCAATTATATTCTGCTATAATTCGTCATAAATTTACCCTATGTTTTTGTTTTAAGAAGATTAGTGATTTTTTAAGTACTAAAGAAAAGGTTTGGTACCTTGCTCATATTAAACGTTGCTCCATAAAATAAAATTGGTTATTGTGGTAAGAGGACTTAAGTAGCTTGGCGCAAAACTTTGTTGGTAGTATATGCAGTCTGTATTATATAATATTAATTCCATTCTTTATTTTCGTGACACTAAGTATCATGCTACTACACTGAATCGAGGTGCCATCACTGCGCAGCTATCTTTCCAAAACAAAACTTAACCATTTTTTTAAACTTTAGTATAAATTAAGCTTTTAGCAAGTTAAAGATATAACTTGCTGAATTTCGAATCAGTATGGGGTGTTGTGCAGGTCGCGTTGTTCAACCAACGAACCACCACCGTTTTAGCCTCTAAGATATTAGTCTCCAAGGCTTCTGTTTTTATTGAGACCCAATTCATCTATCTTTAGAATAAAACACATCTTTAAAAAGACAGAGTACAATGAATATTCATCAATTGTTATTTCTTTAAAAGATTTTTCTTCAATTCATCGTAGAAGGGCCATAAGCTACGAACAGTAGGTGACTAATGTCCTCTTGACTATTTATGTCAGCACTTCCAAGTTACCAAACCCTGACCATGACGTCTTAACTTTAGTTGCAAGAGGTCAATTTTGTTCCCGAATTCATTTACCTTTAGAATCAAACATTTGTTTTGAGAAGAGAAGCAGTTTCCAATGAATATTCATCAGTTATTTTATTTTCTTCAAAAAGTTTTTTTTTCTTTCATTGAGCCTTTTAAGGGGGGAGGGGTCATCCGCTAGGAACAATAGGTGACTATTGTCCTCGCTTCATGGTCAACTGATTGTTATAGGATGGCAGAAGCAATAGACGCTGGCGAATAATAGCAGTACACAGTAACGGTAGCCTTTCTGTGAACAATGAACTTAAACGGACAAAAAACTACAAATACTGTTGTGTAAACTTGATAATTCTGAGTAATGATTCTAGGTGATGAAAGAAGTAAAAGAAAAGACATCTGCAATAGCCTGTATTAGAAGTCCGCGTAGCTCAAAGGTTCAACGACTACATATGATGCACCGTTACTATATACTTGTTAGCTTTCCAATATGTATGGTGTCCTGTACAGGTCGCGTACCTCAACCACCCAATCCCTTAGTTTTTGCAATATTTTAAACACATTCTAACACACCTATCTCTAAAGGAAGTGATTTGTAAATCCATCATTAAGTTTTCACTACTGGTAGGAATTGCAATCACTATAACTCACGATATAGCTGACTATTGAGGTGTTCATATAGGCATACATCTAATCCTGATATGCTATGATGCATGGTAACGTTTCACTGAAGGAACAAACCCTAACGATGATTGTACAAAAACGTGTGAGGAAGAATGAGGCCCTAGTATGATGACATCGATGCGTGCTAGCATGAGATGACTTTTATAAAAGGATCTGAAGTAAATATGTTTTTTCGTAACCACAAACAACGTGTAGACTTCAACTAAACAAAATTCATCCAGGAATATTAAGTCTACAAATCATGGAATTCGGTTTATTTATTTTAAGACGCACAGTTAATCGCCCTAATATTTGAAGCAAATATACACAATGGTGCTCACTTACCAAAGTCGACACCGTTAAGCAGAAAAAAAATTGTGCATCTTTTAACACAGTGCTCGCACGCATGGATGTCATCATAGTGGGGCCTAATTATTTGAGGGGCCTTCTCATGATAACGATAAATGAGGGGCTAATATTACATAGGTACAACCATCAAGGGTGGGGATGATGAGGTAGGCATTGTTTTCCAATCGCCGGAATGACGTTCATGAATTATAAATCTATGACGTCGAAATCTGTTCCTGAGCTTATGAATAATGAATAGAGTAATGTGTAAGTGACTGTGAACTGGCCGCGCCAAAGAATTGTTTTAGTAATGGTTTCCTCAAGGTTACAGGAGATAACGGGAATGTAGATATATTAACATGGTGGCTACGAAAGTCTGTTGATGATTCATTTTTCAAGTATAGGCCATATGGCGTAGGGGATAAAAGAGTTTAGAGACTCACTGCTGAAGCCTGCACGGTCAGACTGTTTTTGTATTCGGGCATGATTGCGTGTGACGGCCGTTGAACCGAACAGGCTGGCTTTCCCTTAAGTAAACTCTCATACCCTGCTGTAGGCCTACGCACAGTGTAAGCATGTTGCCCTGTTTTTACTATTTGAAAATATTGGTTAATGGCTACAAATTCGTTGTAAATGGGAGTGGCTACCAATTCGATGTAAAGGGAAATCAGGGGAGGAGCGGCAGATAACAAAGTTCGGGAACTATTAATGTTTATTTTCCACCCTTTGAGTTTGACCGCGATCCGCAGTTGCAACCTCAATCGGGTAGCCCTTGTCTGAGCGCAAACTAAGTGTCTGTCCTGCATGTACGATTGTAAACGAATAAATCGACATAGACTATACTTTGTTGGACCATCACCGGATGTTGTAGCCCCATGGTTGGACCATAGAGCTACCACCGTGGCGGCCTCAAGGCAGACAAGTTCTGCACTGCATATCACTTGGCGCACACGGATACCAACATGACAGAAGATGGATTTCGGGAGTCCCCGTGACGTCGCACACGTCATTTATTGAATATTCATGAACGTCATTCCGGCGGTTGGAATACAATGGCTACCAACTGGAATTTGCGTCATGCTGGAGGCTTAACGATAAAACTCCTCCCTTAAAGCAGAGCTAGAGATAAGACGCCAATGTGAGTGAGTGGCTGTGAAAAGTTCTTGTCTTCCAACTCCAGATCTGTCTGCAGTGTATGGAAAACAACAGCGTGATGATGAGGGCGACTCCGTGAAGCCTGCATGGTCTGTTCTTCTGTTATATGTAACAATCTGTCCCAATGTAATTATTCTCACTGTTTTTAGAACTAATTCGAAAACCTACGTTGATCGTGCATCAGCTGTGCCCAAGGTCTGGAATCGTCTGCCCGTTTCAGCTTTACATTTGTGCAGGGCTGTTGAATACGTCGTAGGATTTAGCGCTTTTTAAGTTCATGTATTACTATTATTAAGATCATTATTAGTCATATTTATATTATCGGGACTGTAGTCGATCATTTCTCCCTCTAGCATGGTCACCTCAGAGTGGAAGTTTTCCCTACCCCCGTCCCCCTTCTCCTCCTCAAGTGCCTAATAGTTCGCCTGGCTTCAGCTGAGTCAAATGCCGTTGTGTAGTTTTCAATTACAATTTTCATGATAGTAGAAACTGTTTTCACAGTTTGGCGACATTTGGGCGACAACATATGTGACTAAATGACTGACCTCAATCTTCAAAGTTGTCTTGACAGGGGCTACGCACTGCACTTTTAATAGCTCGGAGCAACTTAAACAGGCTTTCCCCGAGGGTCTGGGATAATACCCTGTAATATGACCAGAAGAAAAACTCCGGAAGCGCTGAGTATTGGCAGAATTGCAGGCTTTGGAACGATGCATTTCTGTATCCATCCAATGGTACTAAATCTGCACAAATAGTCACACATTTCACGAAAGGGAAGTCACCAGGGTCCAGTGAAGGGCAGCACATTTTGTTACAGGTCTATGAAAAGACATGTCAGGCGCGTATCTAGGATTTTTAGCTGTTTAAGGCCAGCCCGAGCCTGCGCGGTAGGACTATCTCACTGGACGTCACCATCGTTTGGCATGGAATGTACGAGTAAATTTTTGAGTTTAAACCCTCCCCACATAGTTGAAAATGGTAATTCCATGTCGTCCTGAGCTGCATATACCATGCCTTGAATTATGGCTCTCATGTCTGCCGTTTCCGAATAAACTAGAAAAAACATCGGACTGTATGAAAAATGGTGATAATTTGGATTGTTTTAGTTAGAATGTTTCCACTTATTAAATCGCGTTCGAGAGTGGCTCGGTGACCTTTGAAAACATCTTCAGATTGCCAAGGGCGCAAGGGCGCTAGCGCAAAGCGGTCAGGAAAAAAAAATGACATATCATACGCAGCACGTTTAAGTTAAATTTCATTTTGTGATATCCCTGACATGGCAGTACGCCATTTAAGAAGTCCATTTCGAATCTACCTACCCACTCAAAAAGTACTTTTCACGAAGTGAGTGTGTGTGTGTGGGGGGGGGGCTGTCAGATAAGAATGGATCATCCTCAGCAGCTAATCTCATAGTTCACTGAGGTTTTTCGACCGGGAAGGCGATGATGGCTACACTTAAGTCCTGTCAAAGGGCTGCAAGCTCAGTTACAGTGACGTGCACCAGAAAAGGAGGCACTAAGGTAGTATTGCGATCCTAGGAAGCTTTAAATTGAACGACGCGATCGTTATCTGCAACGAAATGAAGTCACCCTCCTTCACAGTAGGCCTATGTGGCATGAAAGTAATTCAGCGTTCAGTTGAACCTGAAATGTACAACGTGGTTTAGCATTATTTCGCGTTGTGCTTGAAACGAAAACGTCAGAACTTCCCCCCCCCCCAAGTGCATGATATTGTGTCCCCACCCATCAAAATGTGGGGGACGTGTCCCCCGTCCCCCCCCCCCCCGGTCTCCCTCCCCTCCCGGATTGATGCCTATGGCGTATACTTACACGTCAAAAGAGCATGCACATTCGCGTTTCTAATTAAGACGGTGTACGCCAGATGTATATGTTCACTTGCAGATTGAACGTTATCACCCACAAACAGTTAGTAACAAAATTCACGAAAAATATTAATATATCATCCAAAATTAGGCCCTTCAGGTGTTCTCGACCAAATTAGGAAATCGTAGCCACAACACTATAATGTAACATTTATTTTCATCATTGAAAGAAATATTTATGGTGAAAGAAGACCAAGGAATAACCCCCTCATGATTCTCCACCCTGATCCCGCCCTATCAAATGATCTTGTTGCGATAATTTGCCAGATACGTTGGATATTGAAGGAGACGAGGTATAAAGTGTAAGCATTTGTACTCTAAAATGTAGGCAATTGATATAATGTTTACAATGTTATTGCCTTTCACGCTTCCCCTGGATTGTGAAACGAGAGTCTTTTTAACACATTCTGGAAACGTCGAAAAAGTTTTAAATTCTGACTCAAATATCTGTAGTCACCTTCGGTATACGGTGGGGAAAATTGTTTTATAAACAGCACGAAAAAACGACATGACTGCATTCAGCTTTCAATGGAGTAGCAGCATACTGTGTGGTGAAAACGTTGGCAAGGTTTTATGTGGAGACTTTTATGGTGTACCTTGTAAGTCAATAGAACAACTAATAATGTTATACCCCAAATCAAATTTAAAGATGTTTAGGCTGAGACGGGGA